>OX596230.1:0-68915 GCA_951394215.1 Glyphodes perspectalis
AAAACGCGACTAATGGTAGCCACTTGTCAGTCCTGAATCATAACGTTTTATTTTGACTGGCTCGATGGCGCATTCGGTAGTGAGCCTGCCCCATGCACCAAGAGTTGTGGGTTCGATCCCCACCCAGAACAAAAATTCGTATGATGAATTATTGTGTTTGTTCTGCGTCTGGGTGTTAATATCCAATGTTTAAGTATATATTTGTAATACCACTGTTGCTTCTGATATCCGTAACACAAGTGCTTAAGCTACTTATCTCGAGTTCAGATTAACTTATGTGATGTAGTCAGATATTTACTTATTTACTTATATAGCATATAGCCCAACTTAGTGTTATTTTGGCTTAACGTAGATAAAACATCATACTGCACATTGGACTATCCCTGCCGTGTACCTGATCATACAATTATTACATTGATCACATATGTAATTCTTCGCTATTGCTCTGATAGCTGAACTAATTACAAGACGATTGGTTAAAACGTGCAAGAGAGTGACAAACAGACATGTTTGTACATACATACATAACATCACGTTCATAATCCCTGAAGGGGTTGACAGAGTCAAACAGACAGGAGGCCCCTTTCAGACATTTTCGTTATAGAATTAAAGGCGACGTGCTAACCTTTATGTCTTATTGTAATTTTCCACCATAGCCCATGGATATTAGCAACACCAGAGCAGTAGTCGACCTTCACAGAGCCTTCATAAACACTTAGGAATAGAATTATCTTCAGCAAGTACTCAAATCGTCGCTTAAGTTGAGCAATAAAATGAATTGCACTACATTTCATAAAATAAATTTCAAAGGCGGTGTCTGTCTGTCTAAGCCCGATAAACTCGACAGCTACTGACTGGATTGTCCTCCAGTGTTCACTGATTAACGAAATAGTTTACGAGATAGGTTGAAACTTCTTTAATGCCAATATGAAGCCGGGGCGGGTGATTTTTTCTTGAATAGGCCTAAGAAGCTTATAAATTGTTTGTACAGAAGGAATAATAAAAATAGATATGTTATATACCACACTATTTAAAATACTCATTAACATTCAACTTCATCTGTCTGTTTCGTTTGAAAGGATAAGGATGAGTAGTATTGTTTTATACTAACACACATTCTCGTCCTAAACAGTAAATTTTTTTTTTTTTTTTTTAAGTAAAGGCTATTTTTATTTGCGAAAGATTTAAATTCGAGGGTTCATTTGTAAAGTATTAAACTTTATCTTAATTTAATTGTTGGCTAGAATTTTGATTCCTGCATGGATACAGGAAAACAGTTAATTTATGATCATGAATTTTGCATACTGGTAGTTACATACACAACATCACGCCCGTAATCCCCGAAGGGGTGGGCAATCAAAGGGACAGCAAGCCCTATTAATCACATTCAGCCAAAAATAAAACTGGGCTGAGTTAGATGTAAAATTGTGAAAAAGTAGTGACAAGTGGCTAGCTCGTCGCCAACACAATCACATACCCAAAACCCCATATACCTACGATTAGTCGCCTTTTACGACATGCTAGGCAAGGAACACAGTTGGCACATTATTTTGAAGTCCTACTCTAACATTGGACACTCGGACTTAGTAGTTAAGAGTACAGAATTGTATATAGGGTACCTTCTTAACAGAACAAGGTACTGCTCCTGAGAGATAGCCTCTAATATTAAATTCAAAAGTAGCTCTGTTTCAAGCCTAAACCGCTTTACCGATTTTGATTAAAAGTACGCCAGAAAGCTGAGGCCTCTATAAAGGACATACCTATGCGAATTTTGATTTCAGATAATATGACAAAGTGAGAGGATATAGTCTCTGTAACAGACCAAATTCAATGCGAGTGGGTGGAAATAAAACGAAATGAAATTAAATGAAAAATTTAAAGAAAAATTAAATGAAATGAGCTTTAGCGGTGGTAGCTCAATGGTAAGGACACGCGCCTTTTAACCGAGGAGTTCGGGTTCAAACCCGGGCATGTACCTCAGGAATTTTCAAATCTATGTACGTATTTATCATCGTGATGAAACCTGCAGATTCAAACAACTTTGAATTTGTAACAATGATCTAAAAATTGTCTGGTTCCTCTATCTTAGGGTTACGAAGGTCAGATCAGCAGTCGCTTCAATGTGATTACCAGACTCGCTAAATCCTGGATCATGGTCTAAGCGGACCCCGTCTAAACACGGGACATAACGCTAGGAAGATTACCATAGACTATATTTTATCCCCATCCCCATCCACGTGGCGATGCTATTGTATATACTTAGGTAACTTTATGTATTTAGTGGCAAGAATAATGTCGTCAGCGCGTTTTAAAACGCACAACGTGGCGTCACCAGGTCAACTAATGTCGTCGGATGACACATTCACTGCAACTGCAGTGTGGACAGTCTTGTCACAAGTAAAATATGACTCGATGAAGCAGTTTGCTGTCTCCAGTCTGAGGGTTTTGCTGATGTATGAGAAATCTATACTTAAACTAACTAAACTTCACGCTACTTCCCTAGCGGGTAGGCAGAGAGAACCGAACGCCATAAGGCACGATTGAAGCTGAAGAGATTGTTTGTTTGTTTGCTTGAACGCGCTAATCACAGAAACTACTGGTCCGATTTGAAAATGCTTTCAGTGTTAGATAGCCCATTTATCGAGGAAGGCTATAGGCTATATACATAGCATCGGGCCCATAATCCCCGAAGGGGTAGGCAGAGTCAAAGGAGCAGCATGCCCCTTTAATTACATTTAGCCAAAAACAAAACTGGACTGGGTTAAATTACATTAACCATAAACGCGTGTGAAACCGCGGGCACTGCTAGTATTTGTATATCTCAATGTACTTGTCTGAATAGATCAATTAAATCAAATAAATAACTAAATGTAGTTAACTGTATGCCAACACAGCTTTCATCAACTGCAGATATAGTGATAACTATTAGTTCTTCCTTTCCTTTCATTTGTGGAATTTTGAGGTAAATAGTTAAAATTGCTTAAGAATATAATAACTTTATTCTGCAGCTATAACAAAAAATAATACAAAATATATCCATACTTTTACACAGACAGATAAACACATAAACTAATTTACTAACAGTTTACTTTTTTCGTCAGAGTTTATTAACATACTATAAAGTATAAAGATTGGTTTCAGTATAAAAATAAATAAATTTATAACTACAACTAGACAATGGTCGTTACCCTTTCACGACTTAACATGAACAGTGCGTCTTGAAATTACATCAAGGAGAGAGATATCTCCTAATGCTGCCCCTTCGACTCTGCCTACCCACCCCTTCGGGGATCATGGGCGTGATGTTATGTATGTATGTATGTATGTATGTATTAAAAAGAGACGATATTCTGGAATAACATTTTCTGAAGAAAGAGCGTCTATTGCAAACTGACTGCGAGTGAATCAGGAATGCAAACCTGTTAATTTGTCAGAATTGTAACATAATGCAATTGACGTGTAAATAATTTGAGCTCTACATGATATTTACAGAAAAAAAATGTGTTTCAGCTGCTTTATATAATTGTGACAATGCGAAAATTGCATTTAAACATTTTTTTTATTAAGTAGATATGACTTGGCAATTGTTGTGAAATGTAATTTTTCATTAACTGATGTGTATTTGACAGTATATAAGGGGTTTAAATTTATTTGTAGCAGAACTTACAGACTTAAATCCAAGAAATATATCTATAAAGTAAAGCAGAGAAAATGAATGGTGATGCAACTATTGCTCGTTAAATATTATTAAAGCCGTCTTACTTACCCATCAAATAAAATACAAAACACCTTTTAACTACTGAACCGACCATTATAAAATTATGCATACTCACTTCAGCAGTAGAAAAATGCATTATAGGCATGTTTTATGTTTAAAAATAAAGGTAATAATATCGTAAATATACAACAATTAACAATAACCAAGCAACGACGCGAGAAAAAGTTCTACAATAAAATATTGAACATTCTATTAGATTTCCTTGAAGCTTCTCATTTCCTAATAAAATTTTCACATTTTTCATCTATAAAATATTAATACACCTACACTAATTCAGGCATTTCTTTGAATTAAGTAAGTGCTTAAATAATTAATTTCACTACATTTTTTTTGTAGTGGAATTTTTTATCTAAATAAAGTAATCCAATGGGTTTCCTATTAGAATTTTTTTACGTACGAATCTTTAGATTTTTTTTACAAAAATATTGTTTAAGTTCGCCGCTTATCTACCGGTTGCATTGAGTCCCGGCGTGTCCTGTTCGAGCGCGCGGCATGGCGGCCCTACGACGCACACACCGCTGATGCAGTACATGCCCGCTCGATACGCGGATAGCAACCCACGCCGAAAAGAAAGTCTTGCGGAGTACGGGCCTGCAGCGACGCGAAAATGCGTTTAAAACGCACACTCGCGACGAGAAATCGCCTCGGGAAGGGCGCCGTTTGAAAATCGAACTTCTCAATATGGCCGACATTTCAAGTTACATCTGATTTTTTGCGCAAAATTAATGACGTTTAATTTGTATGTAAAAGATCTCATTACAAAATACAACTTTTATTACACCTTCCATAAATCTAAAAATGTATTGAAAGCATTAATGTTGAAGTCTAGACGCAGATTGAAATGATAAATGGCGATAGAAAATCTAGTTCTGTCGTTTTCAATATGGCTGCGTAGGTCGCCATGATGGTTGATCTGAAATTTTCTAACGACCGGAGAAGACAAAGGAAGCAAAACTTTGAACTTTTTTGGAAACGAAATTTTGAAATTAAATGATTTACAAATCATTCATAATTTATAATAGACATCAAAAAATATATTTAAGTCGTCACTACGAATAAAATTACAACTGATTAAAAGTTTATCCTATTGAGAAGAAATCAGCAAAGATCTTGAATAGTTAAGAACTCTTTTCAATGCAAACTTACTAACAATTGCCTCAATGCCTTTAGTTTTAACTACTTGTGGAAGAACTGCTTCGATCTTACAATTCCGAGATCTTAAAAAAAAGAGTTAAAAAGTTGTTAATATGACTGAGTAGAGTACTTTAATTCTCATTTAAAAGTGATCACGAATACGAAACAAATTATAAATATTTTCAGATAAAACAATCCCATGTTGGTCTGGGACTTAAAAATAATGTGTCAACTGTGTTTCTTGCCTAGCATGTCGTAAAAGGCGACTAATGGTATATCGGGTTTCGGGTGTGTGATTGTGTAGGCGACGAGCTAGCCACTTGTCACTACTTTTTCACAATTTTCCATCAAACCCAGTCCAGCCCAGTTTTGTTTTTGGCTGAATGTGGTTAAAGGGCCCGCTGTCCCTTTGACTCTGCCTACCCCTTCGGGGATTATAGGCGTGATGTTATGTAATAAAATAATTGTTTCACCAATGGAAAGCTACTTCATCAACGAGTAACATAGGCTTTATTTTATTCCCGTATTGCAACGGGATCGGGAGCGACGCGGGTGAAACCGCGGGGCGCTGCTAGTTGATATAATAAAGAAATAATAACGTCAAAAACTTGAAAATTATGGGCGTGATGTTATGTATGTATAACGTCAGTGAACAGCAAAATGTCAATATAATTATTCAAACTTCAATCCGTAAAATCAAAATAAGTATAAACGAGGGAAACTACCTATTTGAAAATTGGAGCCAAAATTCTTAGCTGGCTAAAAAAAACATAACTAGCTATCTTTATGATACATTTTCTTAATTTTTTAAACGTGCGGAAAAAGAATTACTCGTAAAACGTCTTTAGCGTAATAAAAGAAAAAAAATTGTCACTGAAAATAGACTGTCACGTTTTTTGTGCAGCTTGTCACATCGCCCATTGTGTCTTTAAAGCCAAATTAAAGTAAAAAAAGAATCTTTGAAGTTTCAATATTAAAAAAGGTGCCATGTCACTTTGAACTAATCATCTTTTTAATACACTAGTATGCCATATTGGTGTTAATAGTTAATGTTTTTTGTTAATTTAAAAGTTTGACGGAAATATTAAGTCAAATATTATATGTAACAGTGTGTTAATTAATTTAAACTTTCTATTTCAAAAACACTTAACAGATTAAAATAGTTTAATTCGATTTTAAATTCCATTGTTACAAGCTCCTATTCAACTTGCAGACATCGTAGTACTCACGTTGTCTCAATTTTTTTATTTATATTGGGGTTTCGTAAACAAATGATAAAAACGGAACCCTATTACTAAGACTAGACTCCGCTGTCCGTCCGTCTCTCCGTCACCAGGCTGTATCTCATGAACCGAGATAGCTAGACAGTTGAAATTTTCACAAATAATGTATTTCTGTTGCCCTTATAACAACATATACTAAAAACAGAATAAAATAAAGATGGGAGCGTTTGTTGAACCCCCTCAACTATCTCCTATACAACAAACGTGATTCTAATGAAATTAAATGAAATGAAATAATTAAATGAAATAATTAATAACATTAACACATAACATAACATAACATCACGCCCATAATCCCCGAAGGGGTAGGCAGAGTCAAAGGGGCAGCGAGCCCCTTCAACCACATTCAGCCAAAAATAAAGCCGGGCTGGGCTAGATGAATAATGGTGAAAAAGCAGTGACATGCGGCTAACCTGTCGCCTACACAGTCACACACCCAAAATCCGATACACCATTAGTCGCCTTTTACGACGTGCTAGGCAAGAACCACGGTTGGCATATTCTTTTTTAGTCCCAGACCGACATGGGACAGTGGGCTGGGTTGGATGGAAAGTTGTGAAAAAGGAGTGACAAGTGGCTAGCTTGTTGCCTACTCAGTCACATACCCAAAAGCCCGTAAACCATTAATCGCCTTTTACGACATGCTAGGCAAGAACCACAGTTGGCACATTCCTTTTTTTTTGTCCCAGATCAACATGGGCCAAGTCCCAGACCAACATGGGACAAATAATTAATAATTTAAATTAATATTGTTAGTAAGTTCAATGGCAATCCAAGGATGTGACACTACCGATCCTGGTCTGACGATGTCGTCTAAAAGTGGCCGCGAGAACTCCTTTTGTGATAAATGCAATTTCCTCCTTATCTTATCAACTGTTATGCTGTAGTGACATAGCCCAGTTTTATTTTTGGCTACAAGTAACCACTTGAAGGCTGGGGGGGGCAGAGACTAAGAAATGATGTCTTAGTATCTGCCCCCCCCCCCTCCCTTCTGGGATGACGAGCGTGATGGTGCCTATGTAAGGAACTCTGCCTGTCCATTTGTCACGTCTCTATGCAAGTACGGAATCCATTGGGATGAAATTTGGTACGCTTAAAATCTAAACCTTGAAAGAGAATATAAACTATTTTATCATCATCCTCCTAGCGTTATGTCCCGACTTTAGACGGGGTCCGCTTAGCCATGATCCAGGATTTAGCGAGGCTGGTAATTACATTGAATTACCGATCTGACCTTCGTAACCCTAAGATAGGGGAACCAGACCATTTTTGGATCATGGTTACAAATCCAAAGTTGTTTGAATTTGCAGGTTTCATCACGATGTATTCCCTCGCCGTCGAGCTAGTGGTATAAATATGTACATAGATTTTAAAAATCTAGAGGTACGTGCCCGGCTTTGAACCCGCACTCCTCGGTTAAGAGGCGCGTGTCCTTACCATTGAGCTACCACCGCTCCCAATATAAACTATTTTCTATCCCGAATATGTAAAAGCTAAAAGATTAATTTAAAAAAGGTTTTTATTGTAATTAGACAATAAACCTTATTTTTAATATCTTTATCTATCTATCTATAATCTATAATATAAAAATGAATCGCTGAATGTGTTGCTAAGCGCAAATCTCGGGAACAGCTGAACCGGTTTCGCTAATTCTTAATTACTTGTATTTGTTATTGACAGGTGAAGTTAAGAAAAATAAAAAAGTTGCAAAAAATGGGTGGAAATCGGAGAACGGGGCGTTACGAAGGGCGCCGGGTCAGCTAGTATTATATACATACATTTTTTTTTTATATTATATACATACATTTATTATTATAAGTATTATATCTTACAATAAATATAAATATAAAAATTAGGCTCAACTCAGTTCCGGTAACACAAAATGTAATGCTGTTTGTAGAGGTGCCAAGTCGGTCATTATACAGTCGACTGTCTGACCAATATATTGCAGCACAACGCATTTGAACCCAAGCTCGACAGATATAAACCCAATAATGTCTAGATATTGTCATTATCACAAAAAAAAACATCTTAAGCCTGAAAATACAATGTAGTGTAAGAAACTGAATGTTATATGGAAAATAATTGGGTTAGATGGAAAATTGTGAAAAAGTAGTGTTGACAAGTGGCTAGCTCGTCGCCTACACAATCACATACCCAAAACCCCATAAACAATTATCGCCTTTTACGACATCTAGGCAAGAAACACAATTGGCACATTCTTTGTAAGTCCCAGACCAACACGGGACAAACTGAAGGTACTTCCTTCTGACGTCACATTTTCTTTCAGTTAAAACACTGACTAATTACACTTTAAAATTAAATTCTAATTAAAATAGCGACGAAAATAAAATACCGACGGGATATTTTTAACACGTTAATGTAACAATATGGGGGAGGGGGGGGGGAACAGGGGGGTTAGATGAAAAATATTTTGAGATATTTTTTTTAACATTACATAATTGATTTATTCTCCATATTTGGCTCCTTAACTCTACACAGACGAAGCCGCGTGCTGCCACTAGCTCGCTCAACGCGCACAATACAGTGCTATCGTCGAGACGCTCAGGTCACGCTGATAACAGCTGCACTGATAACGGGCGGCGCGCGCGCTAGCCGACGCGCGCGGGTTCGTCTGCTTTGAGTCGCGTGTCGTTCAAAGAGCGACGGAAGCTCATTGGTTAGATCATACGCCTCATATGCAGGGGTGGGTTCGAAACCAGGCACACATATTTTGACAGGCCCGTTGGTCGAGTGGTCAGAGACCCTGGCCACGAAACCAAGGGTCGCGGGTTCGAATCCCGCTACGGACAAATGTTTCGTGTGATGAACATGGACATTTGTACTCGAGTCATGGATGTTTATAAACGTATTTAAGTATGTCCATCCGTTCACCTAGTATCCATAGTACAAGCATAAGATTAGTTTGGGACTAGGGAATTGGTGTGTCAGTCTGGAGAATTTTTTTGTTTATATTTCTGATCACTCTAATTACTCATATATATAAACATAACATCACGCTCACAATCCCCGAAGGGGTAGGCAGTCAAAGAGGCAGCTAGCCTCTTTTGCATTCAGCCAAAAAATAAAACTGGGCTGGGTTAGATGGAAAATTGTGAACAAGCAGTGACAAGTGGCTAGCTCGTCGCCCACACAATCACACACCTAACCCGATATGCCATTAGTCGCCTTTACGACGTGCTAGGAAAGAAACATAGTTGGCACATTCTTTTCTAAAGTCCCAGACCAACATCGGACATTTATTTATTTTATTAAAAATATCACTATCAGCACATTATGTGACATGCATGTGCGTACAAGGGGGGGGGGGGGGGGCAACTGCCCCCCCTGGGACTCGTGTGCCAAAACGATCGCTAAATCAACGTGTGCTAAATAAATAAATATCAGACATCGTATTCAAAAAATTCAAAAATCAAAATGTCTTCATTTATCATCATCTTCCTAGCGTTATGTCCCGTGCTTACGGGGTCCGCTTAGACCATGATCCAGGATTTACCGAGTTTGGTAATTACATTGAAGCGACTGCCGATCTGACCTCCGTAACCCTAAGATAGGGGAACCGGACAATTTTTGGATCATGCTTGGTTACAAATCCAAAGTTGTTTGAATTTGCAGGTTTCATCACGATGTTTTCCCTCACCATCGAGCTAGTAGTATAAATACGTACATATAGATTTGAAAAATCCAGAGATACGTGCCCGGGTTTGAACCTGCATTCCTCGGTTAAGAGGCACGTGTCCTTACCATTGAACGACCACCGCTACCTAATTCTAAATTCCCAAGTAAGTACTTTCATGAAAATCTAAATCAAGGAAGGTACCATTAACACCCGACATAAATACCAGTTAGTCAACAACTTTTTGTCCTGATGCAGGCATCGAACCCACGCCCCTCGCGTTAGTCACGAAATGAACCACTGTATCAACGAGACCGATTATTCAATTAACTAAGCTACGATAACAATCTACTACCAACAAGCGGCGGTAGCTCAATGGTGGACACGGTCTCACATACGAAGCCTACTGGTTCAGACCCGGCCCCGCACCTCTAGTTTTTTCTAATCTATGTATAGATTTATACCACAGCTAATGTGTGTGCGCCGGTGCGGAAACTCACACAATTAAATAACTTTGAATGAGTAACCATGAGAGCGGTGGTAGCTCAATGGTAAGGACACGAGCCTCTTAACCGAGGAGTGCGGGTTCAAACCCAGGCATGTACATCTGGATTTTTCAAATCTATATACGTATTTATACCACTAGCTCGACGGTGAGGGAAAACATCGTGATGAAACCTGCAAATTCAAACAACTTTGGGTTTGTAACCATGATCCAAAAATTGTCTGGTTCCCCTATCTTAGGGTTACGAAGGTCAGATCGGCAGTTGCTTCAATGTTATTACCAGACTCGCTAAATCCTGGATCATGGTCTAAGCGGACCCCGTCTAAGCACGGGACATAACGCTAGGAAGATGATGAGTAACCATGATCCAATCGACAAGCTCGATAGCTCATTCGGTAGTGACCCTGCCCCATGCGCCAAGAGTTGTGAGTTCGATCCCCACCCAGGACAAACATTCGTGTAATGAATACTTGTGTTTGTTCTGTGTCCGGGTGTTAATATTCAATATTTAAGTATGTATTTATAATACCAAGTCAGATCAATGTATGTGATGTAGTCTGATATTTATTTATTATTTAATTCTGGTTTCCTGTCCAGAATATTACGAAGGCAATCGCTTCAACCGTAATCTAGTTAGACTCCCTAAATCCAGGACCATCGTCCCTGGATCAACTGGTGAGTCATATTCCGAGTGTGTCCCGTCTAAAAACGGGATATAACACAAAGAAGACGACAATTACACAAAACGAACACCCATCCATTTGGCTGGCCCGCTGGTCGAGTGGTGGTGGTTCGAATCCCGCTAGGGGCAAATATTTCGTGTGATGAACATGGATATTTGTACTCGAGTCATGGATGTTTATAAACGTATTTAAGTATGTCTATCCGTTCACCTAGTATCCATAGTACAAGCATAAGCTTAGTTTGGGACTAGGGAATTGGTGTGTCAGTCTAAAGAATTTATTTATTTATTTATCCAAATCCCATCTTGAACGCGCGACGCCTCACTCTACAGCTGACAGCCGAGCACCTCTTTGTCTCATTGTTCAATCCGATAAAACGAGACAATCAGACGACTGTGACGTCACGCGACACAAACTCGCTCTAATTCCGCGAACGTAACCAATGATAAACTTCAATGATGCTAAAGGCGTGAACAGTTTTATATTGTTAACAGTTTTAATGATAATGATATAATGATAATAGAGCGGTGGTAGCTCAATGGTAAGGACACGCGCCTTAATCGAGGAGTGCGGGTTCAAACTCGGGTACGTACCTCTGGATTTTTGAAATCTATGTACGTATTTATTTCACTAGCTCGACGGTGAGGGAAAACATCGTGATGAAATCTGCAAATTAAAACAACTTTGGATTTGTAACCATGATCCAAAAAAAATGTCTGGTTCCCTTATCTTAGGGTTACGAAGGTCAGATCGGCAGTCGCTACAATGTTATTACCAGACTCGCTAAATCCTGGATCATGGTCTAAGCGGAGCCCGTCTAAGCACGGGACATAACGCTAGGAAGATGATGACAGTTTTAATGATAATCTCAACTATACAAGAGCGTGACTCTTTCATGCAAAAAATAATAAATGATTTCAAATTCAAATAATTTATTGCTTAAACTAGTTTCGATCAGGACATACACGAAGACATGCACTTTTTTATTCGAAATGATATAAAAACCTTGGATTCATTTGCTGTTGGCAGGGAATCTCGCACGGGTGAAACCACGTGCTTAAGCTAGCTTCATGGCTGACAATATATTATCAGTTTATATAAATGACTGAATATAATTCAAAATCAAACTATCTTTATTTATAAAGTCTCCTTATAAATGGTTAATATACAGAAAATATTAAACATATAATAAATAAATTAATAAATAAATTCTCCGGACTGACACACCAATTCCCTAGTTCCAAACTAAGCTATAAGCTTGTCCTATGGATACTGAACGAACGGATAGACATACTTAAATACGTTTATAAACATCCATGACTCGAGTACAAATGTCCATGTTCATCACACGAAACATTTGCCCCTAGCGGGATTCGAACCCGCGACCATCGGTTTCGTGGCCAGGGTCTCTTACCACTTAACCAACGGGCCTGTCGATATAACTGTTTCATCTTTCATTAATAAGAAAGAGGGTTAATCCAATTGAAAAAAACATGATTTTACCCAGTGACGTCATATGTTGCCACACAAAATCTAAAGACACCACATTTAGCCCACAAATGCTTCTGATCGATGCCGATGGTGTCAACAACCCCTAATGACCAATTAAAGGCCACTCAAACGGATTAACACCTAAATCGTAACAGGTACCCTGATGTACCCCTCGGCCCTAACAGTTGCCGCCAAGGTCGGGCCCAGCGCCGTGCCTTGCGGGACGCCTCGCAAAAACAAACAAAAAGCAACGAGCCTTGCTCTTATCAATTATTCCTGGGCCGGTTTCATGCAAGCGACTTACACTCGCATCCCGACACGCCAACACCAATCTTAACACACAAGAAATAAAGTCTAAAGTCGACGTGTATAAAGTCGAAGGCCTTGCTTAAGACAAAAGTGGGGTGTGGTAGAATTGCGCTGTTGCTAAGTGCTCGAGTACTTTACGTTTAAAAAGCGCTGGATGATTATTTACTCCTGTTGGACGGAGCTGCGTCGAAGCGCTGCAGAATCATTTACAGCGAATCTGCTTTATTGAATGGCTCTCAAAATACATCCTGCGTCGTAACTTTTTACTGTGGAAACTTAAACCATTTCTGTGCAATTACCGTCTGTTTATATGCAGGAAGAAACTGTGTTTCCACGTCTATTAATACTTACGAAACTGTAAACTTCCCATGATTATAACGCATAAAGTTCAAAAACCTACAGGGCCTTGTCTTGTCTTGCTCGATGGCGCATTTGGTAGTGACCCTGCCCCATGCGCTAAGAGTTGTGGGTTCGATCCCCACCCAGGACAAACATTCGTGTGATGAATACTTGTGTTTATTCTGTTTCTGGGTGTTAATATCTAATATTTAAGTATATATTTGTAATACCACTGTTGGTTCTGATATCCGTAACACGTGCTTAAGCTACTTAGCTGGGAGTCGTGAAAAATATGTAAAAAAAATGGAAATGGATTTGCATACACAAAATGGTATATCTATGTGACTAGATTTTTCCCGCGGCCCCGCTTGTGTTGCATTAAATCTGTAGCTCAAAGAGTCAGGCATCTCACTGGATGTTTTCTGTAATAACAAGTCGCCTAAGTTCTTTGCTAAGGTTAACACTTAAGAGTTCAGTCGCGAAGAAGTAACAGACAAGGACTTTCAAATTTATATTATTAGTAAATAAAGGATTACTTAAAAATATTCAGTTCACTTGTAATTTTAAAGTTTTACCCTTAATATTATACTATAAACGTTTAATACTAATGTATGAAAGAGTAGAAAATTTTAATTTAAATGTAAATGCATTTAAACGCTGATTAATCTAGAATTTATTATAAAAAATGCCGAGCAAGCTTGAAAATTAACTTCGCAAGGAGTGTTTCGCTTATAATTTTACTGTAATTGTATTCCTTACCTAGCATATCTTAAAAGGCAACTAATGGTAGGTATATCGGGTTTTGGGTATGTGATTGCGTAGGTGACGAGCTAGCCGCTTGTAATTTTTTCACAACTTTTATCTAACCCAACTCGAGTCTTTTTTTAGCTAAATGTGAGCTTGCCGCTCGTTGAACTATGCCTACCCCTTCGGGGATTACGGATGTAAGTAAAATATTTAATATAACCTCGAGTCCGCGGTCCCAGTATTTCGACTAAGTACCCCTAAAGGGAACAAATTGATTTTATAAAATGTAAAATCTTAGCACTAAGGAACTGTCCGCTAGTGTTGCGTCGTAAGTATATTTTAAAACCGAAATATATTGAACATAGTTACATAAATAACATCACGCCCGTAATCCCCGAATAAGGCAGAGACAAAGGAGCAGCAAGCCCCTTCGACCACATTCAGCCAAAAAAAAAATTTGGCTGAGTTAGATGAAAAATTGTGAAAAATTAGTGAAAAGTGCTTAGCTCGTCGTCTACACTATCTCAAACCAAAACCCAATATACCATTAGTCGCCTATTCGCAATGCTAAGCAAGCAACAGAAGCACATTCTTTTTATGTCCCAAACCAACGTGAGACAAATGATTTTTTTTCTCCATAACCGAATAAAAACCGAAAACCCGAAAAACATCGTAACCGAAACCGAATATTCAGTATTCCATTCAACCCTCCAGCTAGCATCTAGAATGAACTCAACAGTGAGGGTGAAATGGAATTCTGCTCTTTGATTGGAGGAATCTCTTCGCTGCTCTATTTTATTGACACCCCTGCCTTTGAGCACCGGAGGCTTTTAGGGATCCGTAGGTGTAATGGAAATACGGAACCATGTCATATATGGACCACTTCCTTGTCTGTCTGTATATCAATACCTTACGCTTTAAACAGTCGAAGATTTACATATAAGCATTGGTGATAATTAAATTAATTATTTTTTCCACACTAAAACTAATAATAAAAATCGCTCAAGGACACATGCCCTGAGACCTAAAAGTTAATCTAGATATATTTATCACTATCCCAGATATTATACCATAGGAATATTTTTAATACCATATATTTATACCGTATATGGTATAAAAAATATACCTTGTTCCATGTTGGTCTGGGACTTATATGTTTCAACTGTAGTTCTTGCCTAGCATATCGTAAAAGGCGACTAATGGTACCTATATCGGGTTTTGAGTATGTGATTGTGTGCGCGACGAGCTAGCCACTTGTCACTACTCTTTCAGAATTTTACATCTAACCCAGCCCAGTTTCCTTTTTGGCTGAATGTGGTTAAAGGGGTCTGCTGCCTTTTTGACTTATAGAAGAACACATCATTTAAGACTTTAAATCATTCATCAATTTCAATTATTCGCATATTTTAGCTTTGGAGACATTCAATAGTTAGATAGCCAAGTATGAAAAGGTGTTACGTCACACCTCAGTATTAAATAAATTATATAGAAGCATTTTATTTTAATTGCTCATAAAAATTATGTCAAATTATTAATAGTGTGACCTTTTGTTACGATCTCTTTAAAGAGTCCATAGACCGAAGATCATGAAACCCTGATGTAGAGTCATCTCTACCTACTCTACATCTCTAATTAGAGGTAGAGACGATGTTCTCTTCATCAGGTATCTTAATGTATGATCTGTGCAGACTCTCCTAGTAGCGCAGGTAGAGTCGATGCAGACTTGTCCCCGAGGATGCGGATTCGGCTGGAACAGTTAGCGCGACGCGGAAGTGCGCCGGTCGTCGACCCCGCGCGGTCTGCGGGCTACCGCTCAGTGGAGGCATGCGAATCAATTGGTGCGGGTTCAAAAGTGCATGTCTTAAAGACAACAGCTCTATGATTTTATCTTACTTAAGACTGTTAAGTTGGATAAAATAGGTTAGTTTACAAAAAAAATGTATAGTTCGTAAGTTAGATTATATATTGCGCTTCTAAGATCTGAAATGATAAGCTTTACGTCACTTGGATGGTATTTACGGACCTAGTGACGTCACGCGGTAGTTTAAAGCGCTGTATCATCATTTTTGGTATGCTGAACAAAAAAACAAATAAACGTAAGCAATATTTTTTTGCAATCTCAATAATGCACTTAAATTTATTTTTATAGTTACTTGAGAGTCATAAGCAAGATAAAATCGTAGATATTTTAAAGATAGCATTGAGGTTTTAAAGTGACGTTTGAAGGTTAGCATTGTAAGCAAGGGGTGGTAGCTCAATGGTCGTCTCATGTGTGAGAATTGCGGGTTCATACCCGGGGTTGCTCTGGATTTGTCCTACATTATACAGGTTTTATATCATTTTCTATTTTTCAATCCTAACGGTGAGAGAGCCTAAGGATAAAATTGCACATTCAAATAACTAATTCTCCAGCCTGACACACCAATTCCCTAGTTTCAAACTAAGCTTATGCTTGTGCTACGGATACTAGGTGAATGGATAGACATACTTAAATACGTTTATAAACATCCATGACTCGAGTACAAATGTCCATGTTCATCACACGAAACATTTGCCCCTAGCGGGATTCGAAGCCGCGACCCTTGGTTTCGTGGCTAGGGTCTCTAACCACTCCACCAACGGCCAGTCAAAATGACTATGGATTTGTAAGCATGATCCAATTCGTCTGGTTCCCCTAAGAGTTACGAAGGTCAGATGAGCAGCTTCACGTAAATACCAGGCTCGCTTTATCCATGATTCTAATCTTAGCGGACCACGGGTAAACACGGGACATAACACCATTGGCACCAAAAACTCACTCCAATGTAAAACGCCACATTTAGAATCATGGCAAAATATTAATATTTTTGTCCCATGTTGGTCTGGGACTTGGCCCATATTGATCTGGGACAAAAAAAAAGAATGTTATAACTGTGGTTCTTGCCTAGCATGTCGTAAAAGGTGACTAATGGTATATCGGGTTTTGGGTGTGTGATTGTGTAGGCGACAGGTTAGCCGCTTGTCACTGCTTTTTCACAATTTTCCATCTAACCCAGCCCGGATTAATTTTTGTCTGAATGTGGTTAAAGGGGCATGTTGCCCCTTTGACTCTGCGTACCCCTTCGGGGATTGTGGACGTGATGTTATGTTATGTATGTAAAATATTAATAAAACCTTACTAATATCGTAAACGCGAAAGTTTATATGGATGGATGTTTGTTATTCTTCCACGCAAAAGCCGAATTAAACACCCGAATAATAATAATATAGACTGGCCCGTTGGTCGAGTGGTCAGAGACCCTGGCCACGAAACCAAGGGTCGCGGGTTCGAATCCCGCTAGGGGCAAATGTTTCGTGTGATGAACAAGGACATTTGTACTCGAGTCATGGATGTTTATAAACGTATTTAAGTATGTCTATCCGTTCACCTAGTATCCATAGCACAAGCATAAGCTTAGTTTGGGACTAGGAAATTGGTGTGTCAGTCTGGAGGATTTATTATTTATTTATATAGGCTATATTTTATCGATGTACCACGCGAGCAAAGCTGCGGACAAAATCTATATCCTATATTCCTAAATAAGTAATCTTCTTCTGAGTACCTGAGTATAAATTAAGTCTTAATCTGTCCCTATGTTGTCTGTTATCTATACTTATAATTAATCTGTAGAGGTCAAATATATTTTCAAAATAACTATCAGGGGGTGATTAGTGATCGATACTGATGCCAAAAATGCAATCAGTAAAATTTTTGTCTGTCTGTCTGTATGTTCCTTATAGAAACAAAAACTACTCGACGGATTTTAACGAAACTTGGTACAATTATTCTTCATACTCCTGGGCAGGTTATAGTATACTTTTCATCACGCTACAATTAATAGGAGCAGAGTAGTGAAGGGAAATGTTGCGAAAACGGGAGAAGTTACTCCATTTTTAAGCTTCCGTCGCGTGTGCAGCCTTAATGGTTAAAGTTACATAGAAATCATGTATGACGGAAATAGTCTTTATAATATTAACCATAAACGCGGGTGACACCGCTGGCACAGCTAGTCTATACTAATATTATAAAGAGGAAAGATTTGTATTTTTGTGTGTGTGTATGTTTGTAATGAATAAACTCAAAAACTATTGTGCGAATTTCAAAAATTCTTTCACCATTGGAAAGCTACATTATACGGAAGTAACATAGGCTATATTTTATTCCCATATTCCCACGGGAATAGGAACTATGCGGGTGAAACCGCGGGGCGCTGCTATACTACTTAAGGTTGCAAACAAGTACATCTAGCGTGGCGGGACACGCTCACCGTAGCATATGTACATCTATAACCTAAATCCCCGAAGGGGTAGGCAGACTCCAACTATTTCAAGCTAAAAGTAATTTTATATTTAATATATTTAAGTACATATTTGTAATACCACTGTTGTTTCTGATATCCGTAACACAAGTGCTTAAGCTACTTACTTCAGAGTCAGATCAATGTATGTGATGTAGTCTGATATTTATATTCATTTATATTTAAATGTAGAATCGAGTTGGGTTAAACGGAAAATTGTGAAAAAGTCACAAGTTGCTCGCTCGTCGCCTAAATACTCAAACTCAATACACAATTAGTCGCCATTTACGACATGCGAAGCAAGGTACAAAGTTGGCACATTATTTTTGAGCCCCAGACCAACACGTTAAAATATAAACGTCCCATCATTTGGCAAGGCTTTTAAAGGCCCTGAAGTATTACCAGACTCAACACAGGCACCTCGTTTTAAGTCGACTAATAATTATGGAAGCAATAAATTATTGAGTACTAGCTTCTACCCGCGGCTTCGCTTGCGTGGTACATCGATGAAACATAGCCTATATGTTATTCGGATGTATGAGCTATATTATTATAAAGTTTCATTAAAATCCATTCAGTAGTTTTTTTGTGAAAGTGTAACAAACATCCATCCATACATACAAACTTTCGCATTTATAATATTAGTAGGATTGAGTATTAATCCCTTCATTTGAAACACTAACCATTACATTTTGTACACCCCGAAACGCGACCAGATCAGTCGATTAAGCATGCGAATCTTTCAAGTCCCGGACTAACAGTCTTCTTAATTGCAATAACCAACTTTTTTAAAAATCCCTGCATACGACCAGACTGGAACCAGTGACCCTCACCAGGCGTGCTCAGCCGAAGGCCTGTGTCCGCGAGCGCGCTGCAACAGGCCGGCTGCAACGCGGAAGTGGGCGGCGGGCGCGGGGTCAACGACCTATCTTAAACTCTATGGCCTCTGCCGCGGGGTGGGGGCGCGCCGGCGGCGGGCTGAGCTCGCGCGAGCGGATTTGTGATCATTTATTTATTTATTAGGGAAACAAAACAATTTAATAGTTGCAGATAATATGTTACACTAAAACTAATACAGAATTCAGCAAAGTAGTTTGTTGTAATTATCGAAACAGAGTTTAGTAAAGTAAATACAAGTTTAACAAACACACTAGCTGACGCGGCGCACTTCGTAACGCCCCGTTCTCAGATTTTAAATACCTTTTTTTTATTTACCGCGCAACTTTTTAATTTATACCTTTACATGACAATAACAAACACAACTAAAAAAGAATTCACGAAATCAGTAAAGCCGTTCTCAAGTTATAGCTTTGGGGTGGACCACCCTTAACATTTAGGGGTATGAAAAATAAATTTTGGTCGATTCTCAGACCTGCCCGATAAGCACACAAAATTTTATCAAAATTGGTTTAGCCGGATCGGAGTAGTTTTGGAATAAACATTGCGAAAGTATGAACCAGAGTTAGTGTAAATGATTTTGAATAGCAAATCAGTTAAATAATGACTCATGCATTAGGAATTTGCCGTCACATTTGTTATTCACTGCGCACTGTTTTTATGAATTTTTGCATAAAAAAATATAGCACTTTTAGGTAATTTTTTTAGTTTATTTCACGAGTCACACGTGTATTTATGGTTTTGTATGGGTTTCACTGTAGTAAATGTTGTTTTTGATACACTTTCATAGTCACAGTTTAAAAGTGATTCTAATTAATTTTCACAATTATTATTTATGTCAAGACAACACTGTCACAGCTGGTGTAAATGATATTGTTACTTGTTGTTTGAGTCTCTGAAAGAAATTCACAACTTTTTTATTTTTACATACATACATAACATAGGGGTAGGCAGAGTCAAAGGGGCAGCAAGCCCCTTCAACCACATTCTGCCAAAAATAAAGCTGGGCTGGGTTAGATGGAAAATTGTGAAAAAACCGTGACAAGTGACTAACTTGTCGCCTACACAATCACACACCCAAAACCCGATATACCATTAGTCGCTTTTACGACATGCTAGGCAAGCACCACAGTTGGCATATTCTTTTTAAGTCCCAGACCAACATGGAACTGTGGGCTGGGTTGGATGGAAAGCTTTTATTTTTAAAGCATACAATTACGGGAAATATCATTTGCACGACGGCAACGCCATCTAGAATTCAATTACTAGTTATGTACCTCTAGCATATCGTAAGAGACTGTATATTGTGTATTGGGTATTGAGTTAGAGATTGTGTGGGCTACCTAGTACCTTGTTGACTAGGTTACCTTCACAATTTTGCCACCAGTCACTAGTTTCTCATAATTCAACAACTCAATTTATTTATCGATATAAAATGAGATGATTGACTCGACTTGACTGTACCGACACCTTCGCGATTGCGGGCCGATGTGCTAAATAATGTAGTTTTACCTTTAATTATGATGCGAGCCGAAATTGAACACTATGTATACAATTCGAGTTTCTTGCCGGTTTCTTCTCGGTAGAATCTACTTATGAACCGGTAGATATTGATCTTATTCTGACGATTTATAAGTGCTTTTTTTAAGCCTACGTAAATAAAGACAATTTCATTTCATTTCATTTCATTTCATTGATGAACATAATAATGGTTATGATATTATCGTACTTATAAAAACTAGCAGCGCCTCGCCGTTTTACGCGTGTAGTTCCCGTTCCCGTAGAAATACGGACCAGAAAAAGGTAGTCGCTTCATTGTGACCACCAGATACTAAATCCTGGATCACGGTCTAAGCGGACTGAGTCAGCACTAGACATAACGCTATGAGGACGAGTGTTACACGTTGGTGTGACCAGTGCCGTTGCTGGGGGACAAAGGGCCCTGGGCCAGAAAACAAACTCAGGCCTATTGGCTTACGCAGCTTCGAGTCCAAGGGGGACGGGGGCAATTAAATTTAGGGTAGTCAGAGTCAGATAAAACAGGTTTTAGTGGCCCTCAGAACTTAAGAAAACTTAGCGCTTGTAAAAACTACGCCACTGGGAGTGACTGGTTAGAAACGAGCGATTTAAAGTTAAACACGGCCATACCCGCTCGCAGTGGCGCCCCGCCCAGACTCGAGACAGCGCTCGCTAGACTGTCTGCGCCGACATCTTGCGTCCCGCTCGCACGCGCACACCCGTCTCGCTCGCACGCGCCTCAAAACTCCTTACTTTCGCATTCAACTCGAATTTTGCTTTTTGGAAACACTCAAAGGTTGCCTGGAATAGATTATTTGGGGGATAAGGCCGCACAGGGCGGTGGTGTTTGGTTGTGCCACTAATTTTGTTTTTAGTTCTATCAAGTTTTTAACAATTATTATTTGGATGTTATAGGCATTGATCATAGAAATGTTGTCCCATGTTCGTCGACTCAAACAGAATGTGCCAACTGTGTTCCTCATCTAGCATGCAGTAAAAGGTGATTAATGGTATATTGGGTATGTGATTGTGTAGGCGACGAGCTAGCCACTTGTCACTACTTTTCCACAATCTCCCATCTAACCCACGGACTAGTAAAAAAAGAAGGACTCCGCGCCACTAACTAGATATTGAAGCTCCCCAGCTGCTCTAACTTGACACGCAACTTACATCACACATTGACATAATAAGCGCTCCAAATGACAGATATCCGATATCTGGTATCCATAAGTCTCTTTTACACATACATAATAAACGTGGCTTCACGCTATAGTATGACAGCGTGGAGTCCTTCTTTTTTTACAAGTCCGTGATCTAACCCAATTCATTTGATTATTGCCTAAATGTGGTTTAAGGATCGCTTCTTGGACTTCGTCTACCCCTTCGGGGTTTACAGACGTGATAGTATATGTGCTATATAGTATAATATGAATATGGTATTACGTAATATTAACAGACTTGTGCAGACTGTGAATTCGAATCCCACAAGAAGGTAATTTCGCGATGAACTGAATTATTTATACTAAAATTCGCTGTTTCCCGCGACTCCGCCTGTGCAGACTAATATTTCGGTATCCTACAGACACTGTGCATTTTTCCGGGATAAAAAGTAGCCTATATGTTATTCCAGCCTATAATCTATCTCTGTGCCAAATTTCATCCATATCCGTTCAGCAGTTTTCGGGTGAAGAAGTAACAAACACACTCACAAACTTTCGTTTTTATAATATTAGTGTGATGCTCACCACCGAGCTAGTGGTACTAATTTATACTTATGATTTATGAAAACATGTGCTTAATGTTTCCAAGGAAATCATACTATGGCTATTAGTAGTGACGTCACACTTTGCTGTGCTAAACTTACAGAAACAAAGCATTTTGTAAGAATATTATAATTTTGCTGAACTACATAAACTTTCCCATGTCCCATGTTGGTCTGGGACTTAAAAATAAATGTGCCAACTGTGTTCCTTGTCTAGCATGTTGTAAAAGGCAACTAATGGTATATGGTTTGGGGTGTGTGATTGTGTAGGCGACGAGTTAGCTACTTGTCACTACTTTTTCCCAATTTTCCATCTAACCCAGTTTTATTTTTGGCTGAATGTGATTAAATTATATGTACATAAACTTTGTGTGCCATCATACATAAACATTGTGGCCGTGATAGTATGACATGTGGTGACGTCACTGATATTTATACGTATTTAATTGTCTCCTTGGTTCGCTAAAGAGTTGGTCCGTCGTCGGCGCGCGCATAGTTGACTGCGCGCCAAGTGCCGACGTATTTGAAATAGTTTTGAAGCGAAATTTTGGCATGTGGGGATTTTTAATAGACCCATTGACAATATGGTTCACATCGTATCTAAGACATGGGGTGCGGAAACGATCTCCAACGGGGTTAAATTACAGCACGCCTGAAATTTACTAAGAAGCGATAAGCTAATTAAACTACTTTTGTCCCATGTTGGTCTAAGACTTGGCCCATGTTGATCTGGGACAAAAAAAAAGAATGTGCCAACTGTGGTTCTTGCCTAGCATGTCGTAAGAGGCGACTAATGGTTTACAGGCGTGTGATTGTGTAGGCGACAGGTTAGCCGCATGTCACTGCTTTTACACAATTTTCCATCTAACCCAGCCCGGCTTTATTTTTGGCTGAATGTGGTTGAAGGGGCCTGCTGCCCCTTTGACTCTGCCTACCCCTTCGGGGATTATGGGCGTGATGTTATGTGTATAAATAAATGAATATCCGAAAACATCACATCCGACTCCGAGGTAAGTAGCTTAAGCACTTGTCAAAGTCAAAGTCAAAGTCAAAATATCCATTATGTTTATAGGTTTCAAAGAAACAATTATAAATCGTCAAAAACAGATAAAGAAATATGATTCTACCACCGGTTTGTGGGCTTGTGTTACGGATATCAGAATCAACAGTGGTATTACAAATATATAGTTAAATATTGGATATTAACACCCAGACACAGAACAAACACAAGTATTCATCACACGAATGTTTGTCCTGGGTGGGGACCGACCAATCTAGATAAAGTTAGGATACAAATAAATAAATAAATGACAGCTGAAATTCAAACATACCATAATAATTTATAACAATGAACTATATGTGATCATCATCTTCCTAGCGTTATGTCCCGTGTTTAGACGGGGTCCGCTTAGACCATGAACCAGGATTTAGCGAGTCTGGTAATTACATTGAAGCGACTGCCGATCTGACCTTCGTAACCCTAAGATAGGGGAACCAGACAATTTTTGGATCATGGTTACAAATCCAAAGGTGTTTGAATTTGCAGGTTTCATCACCGCCGAGCTAGTGGTTTAAATACGTACATAGATTTGAAAAATCTAGAGGTACGTGCCGGGTTTGAACCCGCACTCCTCGGTTAAAAGGCGCGTGTCCTTACCATTGAGCTACCACCGCTCTATCTATATGTGATGTAGGATGTAATATAAGTTGGACCGATATCAAACGCCAGAACTTCTCATAAATAACTGTTGTTACCTGTATCAGGTATTTGAATGTTCCTAATGAAATGAAATGAAATGAAATGATCTTTATTTACGTAGGCTCAAATAAGCACTTATAAATCGTCAGTACATACAAATGGAAATAAAAATTTACCACCGGATTCGGAAAGTAGCTACTACTCGATAGTTACTCTTTTCATCGCCAAATTTACAATAAGTATCAATAACAATTACCATATTCTTAAGCTACTATTTTATACAAATCTAAAAAAGTAAATATGTATAATAGCAATTACAAATATTTGTCACTTAAAAAATCTTCTATATTATAATAAGCCTTTCTCATAAGATGATCTTTAATGTGTAATTTAAATCTATGCATAGGCAGTTCAATAATATTGCCTGGTAGTTTGTTAAATAATTTTATACTTAACCCCCTAAATGAACTACTAGTCTTGTGAAGTCTTAGATACGGAACGGCAAGCTTGTGTTTATTTCGGGTGTTAAAATGGTGACAATCAGATTTTTGAATAAAGTTATGAAAGTTCTTACGTACATACATAATACAGTCAAAGATGTATTGTGATGGCACGGTTAATATGTCAATTTCTTTGAACATATCTTTTAGCGAATTTCGAGGTTTCAGGCCATATATAGCCCGGATGGCCCTCTTCTGGAATGCATAAATAAAATTTCCTTAATGCATGTGCTGAAACTACTTTGGAATCAGATCAATGCATCTTACGTTGTAATGCGTGTTAATACATAGTACGCAGTTAATTATAATGTGCATTGTATAGATCATACATGTAAGATAAAAGGTTTAAAAAATACTTTGATTCTATCTTTGACTGGCCCGTTGGTCGAGTGTTTAGAGACCCTGGCCACGAACTCAAGGGTCGCGTCTCGCTAGACGCAAATGTTTCGTGTGATGAACACGGACATTTGTACTCGAGTCATGGATGTTTATAAACGTATTTAAGTATGTCTATCCGTTCACCTAGTATTCATAGTACAAGCATAAGCTTAGTTTGGGACTAGGGAATTGGTGTGTCAGTCTGGAGAATTTATTATTATTTATAATTTACTAAAACCAAGTATTTCTATTCCGATCAAAAATGATTTTTATTTTTATCAAAATAAGCACAGCTCTACTGCCTCGTTGTTGCTACAGCGGAGAAATTTGACATACGTGTTCATCAACAAAAATTAGCTTAAGTATACGCTACACAATATTAATACGCATTTAAAAGTGGCCCGTACTTGTTGCAGTGATGTTTGTTTTTTATACGTAATACAAATTGTAGCTGGTTTTGCTGCTTAAAATTGATATGGTGCATATTACACCTGCATAACATGACGTCACACGGGAATAAAGATATTTTTTATTTTCTTATATGTCATAGTACTTAGTATCTAAAAAGGTGCCAAGTTCACCATTAAGATGTCAGCCGTCAAAGCAACTTATCGCCTTTAAATTTATGCATTTCGAACTCAATGTGACTTGGCTGTCCCTACGTAAAATGGAATTCTAAAAATCCTGTGGCCATATTTTTTCTATCAGTATTATAATTACTAATAATTTATTATCACACATTTAAATATATCAGAGGAAGTATGAAAGTGGCGCCAGTGATAGATAAGATGAGAGGAAACCGTTTATCTTGGTATGGGCATGTGATGAGAAGAGAGGAAGGACATCTGACAAAGAGAGTGAGGAATATGAATGTTCAAGGTAAAATAAGAGATGGATGGATTGTGTGAAAGATGATATGAGCGAAATGGGAGTGGATAGCTTGATGACGGCTGGCCGGGACGTGTGGAAGAGGAAGACGTGCTGACCCCAGATGACCTGAAAGAGGGACAAACATAACATCACGCCCATAATCCCCTAAAGGGTAGGCAGAGTCAAAGGGCCAGCAGGCCCCTTCAACCACGTTCAGCCAAAAACAAAACTGGGCTGGGTTAGATAGAAAATTGTGAAAAAATAGTGACAAGTGGCTAACTCGTCGCCTACACAATCAAATACCCACACCCGATATACCATTAGTCGCCCCATACGACAAGCTAGGCAAGAAACACAGTTGGCACATTATTTTTTAAGTCCTAGACCAACATCGGACTAGGGAGAAGGACTAGGAAATAATAACATTTAAAAATTAATTCTAATTCTAATTAATTTTTAAATGTTATTAAGCCTTTTTTCTGACTTGGCCAGTCACACTGCCGTGTGTCTTTTGTTAAGATTCTTTTAAGTTATACCAAAGTACGTGGTTGCACATAGCACATTGTCGACATGATTAACATAGGTCATTTTTTAACTAGCTTAAAAAACAGAATTTTTCCAAATAATTAGATCATTACATTTGACAGAAATACACATAAACAGACCAGAGACGCGTGCTAGCTAGCTACAATTTAAATCCACAACACGATGTTAATCAAACTCCCAAAAAAAACCATAGACGACGCACCCTCGCATAGACAACGAGAAAAAAGCGTTCCCTCCAAAAGTGAACTGTCAAAAATAAATCACCGGCCGCCGGCGCCCTCTGATTGGTCGCCGCAAAGGGCCCGCTAGAAAAAAGGCGCGCTCTATGTGGTAGGGCCTGCCCTATTTGTCTACTAGATAACTGGTGGGACGGGTCATTTTTTGTAGGCCTTGTCAACTGACGTCTTTGCCCAGGTGTACATATTTATAAGTGGCAACAAATTTGTTCTTTTTTTATAAGGGCATTTTTACAACTTTGTCAGTTAACGCACTTTTTTTAGCTGTCAACATGACGTTTAATTTATATGAAAAAAGGGGGAATTAATATCTACGACGGCTAATCTGTCAAAACAGTTTTTTTTTTAATTTCACAAGATTTTTTTGATCTTACAATATATGGGAGTTGTCCATTTTAGATTTTTTTACAGTCATTTGCGTACTTCAATTATGTAAGTAATAATAATTCATAAATATTAATCAAAAGTCTATAAAAAATAAAAATAAAAGACTACAATAAATAAATATGTACTCCAAAATAAGGTTTTAATTTTTTTGAGTTCTTGTATGTAAAAGTTAATAAGTAAATGTATTACGGGTTATTTTATTAATTCTAATCAAACATAGTAAACTAATATATACACATGCATATTTTATTCATAAACCCTTTAAACCACATTACGACATAATTATTTGAATTTTGCAAAAAAAAAACAATTCCCACATTACACCAAAAAGCCTTCTTGTTCCTATTTAACTATTTTTTCTCTTGTCACGCCAAACAAGTTATTTATTTATTTTATTTATTTATTTATTAACAAATAATTACACGGGAAGACCCAATTACATAATTATGCAGTATATTATGTCAAACCATAAATCATATCTTACTTATCTCTAATGACGCTTAAGGAAAGGGTCCCACTATGTCCCCCTAAAGCGCTCCACGCGGCCCCCGGTGGGATGCGTCTCTCCTATTTGTCTATTAGACGCGCGGTGGGACGGCTGACGTTTATGGCTGTTTGTACTTTGATGTCGTTGCTTGCGTGCATATATTTAGGGAGAGCGTCAATAGATAAAGAAACTATTGAATGAAAGGGACGATGATACTGTATAATACACAGAATATATCATCCTCCTAGCTATGTCCCGTGCTTAGGTGGGGTCCGCTTAGACCATGATCCAGGATTTAGCGAGTCTGGTAATTACATTGAAGCGACTGCCGATCTGACCTTCGTAACCCTAAGATAGGGGAACCAGACAATTTTTGGGTCATGGTTACAAATCTAAAGTTGTTTAAATTTGCAGGTTTCATCACGATGTTTGCCCTCACCATCGAACTAGTGGTATAAATACGTACATAGCTTTGAAAAATCCAGAGGTACGTGCCCGGGATTGAACCCGCACTCCTCGGTTAAGAGGCGCGTGTCCTTACCATTGAGCTACCACCGCTCTAATACACAACACATATATTAATACATTAAAACACAGAATATATATTAATGAATATTCTATTTTTACTAGCATTTGACATTCAAATTAGGTGATTTGTATGCAATCTGGAACCAATGCTTGTGTTATACTGAGAGCAATCTTTAAATGGGAAGAAGTTGGTTCAGCGAAGGGAGACCAGTGCTCATGTTGAAGGCTAGTTTAGCTAGTAAGTTGTAGGCCACTATTGATGCTTTGTGAGCAAACAACAGCAGTAGTCGAAGTGGAGGGTGATAAGTAGTTAAGTTCGTGGAAACTAGTAATATTGTTCTATGGGTATACCAAAAAACTAGTGCTGGTGAGCGTTTGCCTCGTGAAAACCGATTTCAGGAGTAAATCTAATGCTAGTGTTGTCCTGAGAGCAAATCTAGTGCTAGTGTTGTTCTTAGAGCAAATCTAGAGTTAGTGTTGTTCTGTAATCAATGGTAGTACTAGACTAGTGTTGTTCTATTTTATTTTGTGTAATCTGTAATCGAAGGTAGTCCTAGTGTTGAACTAAGAGCAAATCTAGTGCTAATGTTGTTTTGTGAGCAAAACTAATACTAATGTTGTTCTGTGAGCAAATCTTCATGGGGGAGGGGCTACGCGCAGGCCGTACGCTAAGTTGCGTGTCTTTGCTCAGCTGAACTAAACATATGTACAAGTGGCGAGCGGCGCAAGGACGCGGCCGGCGACCTCGCGACCTGGTGGAGGCGCGCGCGCGGCCTCCGCGGGTTCGGTGCCCGGAGAGACTTGTAGATCGAAAAAAGTTTAGCAATTAAATACCTAAACCAAACCGAGTTTGACAGTAAGTCTGACAGTTATGAGACAGTAGGTCTTGGTGGAGAAAAAATAGTTAAGCACCGCTTACTTAAACTGAGAATCGGATGAGTGACCAATCTTACGATCCTGAATCATAGATTCTATGTGTAGAATTCCGTCTGCTCAGAGTACGAATGTTGACATTTATATACTTAAAACTTTGAAAATCACTTCCGTAAATGAAAGTATCGTAGTACCTATGTTATAAAACCTTGTTGATTTTGAATTATAGAGAAACTACGATTTTTTTTTGTACAAAAACTCCATAATATCCAGTCAGTTAGTTAGACAAACTAGTGACGTCATTAACCGGCAAGCCGTTACAAAATATATGAAGCAATTGCGTTTTGACAGCTTGTATAGTATCTCAATTGACTTGCCAGTCAACACCGCAGTTGTGTCGGAGTCCATCGGGAACTGTTGCTTGTTCATGAAAATTGCTTCGTTAGAGAAAGACTGCCGTAACACACACTGAATCTGTATTTGTTTAAAAAAAAATCATTATAGGTCCTTTCTTATAAGTAAAAGTTTTAGTGAAACAAAATTCAGTTACATACAGACAATCGCTTTCACATTAATAATATTGGTAAGGATTGCTAGCGGTGGTAGCTCAATGGTAAGGACACGCGCCTCTTAACCGAGGAGTGCGGGTTCAAACCCGGGCACGTACCTCTGGATTTTTCAAGTCTATGTACGTATCACTAGCTCGACGGTGAAGGAAAACATCGTGATGAAACCTGCAAATTCAAACAACTTTGGATTTGTAACCATGATCCAAAAATTGTCTGGTTCCCCTATCTTAGGGTTACGAAGGTCAGACCGGCAGTCGCTTCAATGTAATTACCAGACTCGCTAAATCCTGGATCATGGTCTAAACGGACCCCGTCTAAGCACGGGACATAACGCTAGGAAGATGATGATGGTAAGGATTGCAATGTCGCATGTTGGTCTGTGAAACTAAAAGACTGTACCACCTGTATTCCTTGCCTAGCATGACGAACAATGAGTCGCCTTTTACGACATGCTAGGCAAGGAACAGGTGGTCCGGTCTACTTTTGTATAGTGAATATTGAGCATTGTGCGTGTGATTGCTAGCTATATTCAATGTGTGTTCCGCGGAACCCTTTCTGGGGGTTCCACGAAAATTAACATAAATATCATAACTCCTGGGGGAAAAACCCCAGGAGTTATGATATTTATGATCAGTACCAATTTTCGTGAACTATATATAATATATTACAACCCCCCCTCCCCCCCAACTGCCGCCCGCGCTGTTCTAGGGTCCCGTCAAATACTCCGCTTCCTAAAAGGGTTCCATAGCATAAAAAGTTTGAGAAGCACTGGTGTAGAAGACGAGCTGGCCACTTACGTTACCCATCGTTACCCAACTCTGTTTAGTTTTTGCCAGAATGTGGTTTAACAGTGTGGTTCATTCACAATTTCCCATCTAACCCAACTCTGATAATTTTTTGCCAGAATGTAGTTTAACACACACATACACATAATATAACATCACACCCATAATCCCCGAAGGGGTAGGCAGAGTTAAATGAACAGCAGGCCCCTTTAACCACATTCAGCCCAATACAAAACTAGGCTGGGTTAGATGGAAAATTGTGAAAAAGTAGTGACAAGTGGCTAGCTCGTCGCCTACACAATCACATACCCAAAACCCCATACCAAGCGCCTTTTACGACATGCTAGGCAAGAAACACAGTCGACACATTCTTTTTTAGACCCATACCAACATGGGATAAATGGGAATGTAGTTCAAAACTATGGTTCAACAGCTTATCAGTCTTTGGACTCTTAGACCTTCGGTGATTCTGAGCGTGATAGTATGTTTCTATGTAATAATAATAAATAATAAATATCAGACTACATCACATACATTGATCTGACTCCGAGGTAAGTAGCTTAAGCACTCGTGTTACGGATATCAGAAACAACAGTGGTATTACAAAAATATACTTAAATATTGTATATTAACACCCAGACACAGAACAAACACAAGTATTCATCACACGAATGTTTGTCCTGGGTGGGGATCGGACCCACAACTCTTGGCGCATGGGGCAGGGTCACTACCGAATGCGCCATCGAGCTTGTCAATATATTGGAATATCTGTCGTCTTTGTTCAATAAAATTAATATATTCAACGCATCATATCACTGATTATCACAGTGAGAACGACCTCGACAAGTCCTTGTACGCTATCGGCCGATATCGGATATTAACCGATATGTCGCGCGCCTGCGGTGGACTGGCCTACAGACTGGCCGCGTAGCGACTAAACAAAAGTCGTCTTATCAATACTGAATACAGCATACATCGTACCATGGGCGTACGCTAGGGGGCAGGGGGGGGGGCAACTGCTCCCCCCCCCAGAACTAGAACTCGGAAGGCCCAGGCTTACCTACCACGAACAGATTGGTCGTATGTTAACAGAAGGTGTTAGCAGCCATAAAACCCTAGAGCTTGTATGAAAAGGATCATGAATGTTGAAGAGGCGAGTGAGGTGTGTAAGGATCGTGCCGTATGGCGTTCGGTTCTCTCTGCCTACCCCGCTAGGGAAGTGGCGTGAAGTTTAGTTAGTTAGTTAGTTAATAATATTGTATTAGCCCCCACCACAGAGTATGTTTCTCTTCTCTGTGCTTGGACCAAAAAATATTATATTGCTCTTGGCCCAAAAGCTGGGTACACCCATGCAGCGATCTACCACAGCCGTAATCCCCGAAGAAATAGGTTCCAAGGAAAGTAATCTACTTAAATCACTTAAAGTAAAAAGAGAATTGAGTCTGGTCAGACGGCAAAATGACAAATAGCCAACTTGTCGCCTGTCTAGTAGAAGAGATACAAGTGGCTAGCTCGTCGCCTACGTCATCAGAAATCCCTTTAAACAACACCAAGTAACTAAGCGTTAACAAAACAATCCCATTTTGGTCTGGGACTTGGAAAGACTGTTCCAACTGTGTTTCTTCCCTAGCATGTGCTAAAAACCCAAGTAACACAGATAGCAGTATAAGGTCTTAGTAACAGCAAACCCGGGAGCGATAAGCTTAAAAAGCTGTTGATTAAGGTCTGAGTAAACGTGTACTCAGCTCTTATTCAAGCAAATTGGGCACACTTTTAAATGCTTTAATTTGAATAATAGCAATATAAAATCTGAGTAGTAGCAATGTAATTGTCCACATAGCTTAATAACGTCTGAAAAACGGCAGTCGTTACTTATACACAGATGTTTTATCATGTTTATTCAGATAAATATTTGTGGCTATGATATTAAAAAACTACTCAGCTATAAGCACATTTGTACCACACTATTTCAAACAAAATGTGTGTTTCCTTCAAGAAATTGTTGACATCATTAATATTTATTAAGATATTAATGTGGACGGAATGAATACTTGGAATTGTTAAGTAATTTTTAAAAATACGAGTTTTAGCTATTACACAAGTGAAATAATATTGCGCAAGTAATTTTGTCGTCAATAACGTATGTCCTGTAACTATTGGTTTTACGCGCCGCTTCAATATCGAAGTTTAATGATAGAAATAAGTTAATGTACAAGACAGAAATAAGGCAAAAAAAAAACTTTTAGCGTAATTCCTTATTTTAGTGTTTTAAAAGTAATAATTAGTTTATGTATAATACTCGAATTTGTATCTGAATTAATAAAACACAGCATTTGATAGCAAAAACAATTCCAAAAACATTTTTTTTGGAGGTTATAATGGCGATTCCTATTAATCTGATTATTAGCTGCTCACGGAGCTGTTTTACCGAGCTGCTGCTGAATAATAGTTTTGACTCGTCACATATTAAGCCTTTATTTGGCAAAGCGCGGTATGGCGGAATAATTTCTGAATAACAGTTGAGTATTTGTTCACATGTTTTATTAAACAGCTTATTAGGGTTCTAAACAGAACAATCAAAAACTAGAATTTCGTGGAATAAAGATTAGGTGATCGATCGAACTTTATTATTTAACTATTATATAATGCAATCATTTCACTTAAATAAAAAAAAAATTAAGCAAATTAATTAAAGCTATTTAGGTATACCAATCTAACGTAAAAAGGATGTAAAATATTTTTTTTATTTTGTTTTATTTAGAAAAAAAGCTGTGGTAATCATGTTTTTTTTTTTTCAACTTACGTACCTATGTCTAGTTTGAGTTAACTACTCGTATGTACTGCATACCTTATTAAAATGCTAAAAAGGGAAAAGAAACGAGGTCTCTTTTGGTTCCCCATCTATTCTAATGATAATGTAGCAATTTTTCATTGTCTGAAAACAAACGGATATTATACCTACACTAGCTGTGCCAGCGGTGTCACCCGCGTTTATGGTTAATATTATATAGACTATTTCCGTCATACATGATTTCTATGTAACTTTAACCATTAAGGCTGCACACGCGACGGAAGCTTAAAAATGGAGTAACTTCTCCCGTTTTCCCAACATTTCCCGTCACTACTCTGCTCCTATTGATTGTAGCGTGATGAAAAGTATACTATAATCTGCCCAGGAGTATGAAGAATAATTGTACCAAGTTTCGTTAAAATTCGTCGAGTAGTCTTTGTTTCTAAAAGGAACATACAGACATACAGACATACAGACAGACAGACAGACAAAAATTTTACTGATTGCATTTTTGGCATCAGTATCGATCACTAATCACCCCCTGATAGTTATTTTGAAAATATATTTCATGTACAGAATTGACCTCTCTACAGATTTATTATAAGTATAGATAAACGGAAACCTAAAACAAAATTAAACCTAGCTAGATAGATTAATTGCCCCCGAAACCCCCTACATACTAAATTTTATGAAAATTCTTGGAGCCGTTTTCGACATTCAGATTACAATATAGATAGGTATAGATACATTCGTTTTTTTATTTTAAGATACTTATTAATAATATCATAATGACACATAATTTGAGTATACTATACAAATTCAAAACCTCGGACACAACAAAAGGTAGATTTATACTACCGCATTGAATGTACTACAAATACAAAACGCTAGAATAAAATGATTCGGACCGCGCGTATTTTTGAATTCGTTAATATTCTCATCTGATTCATCTCCACTAGATGTGTAATGATCGTCACCCACACAGTCTGTATATGAAATTGCGGGTACGGAACACTCTTCTACGTACGATCGCACTTGACTGTTAAGGTTAGCTTGACCGCTTTCTTCCACAGCTAGTTTACTAAACACTATGCTGCCTACGCCCAACATACAACAACTAACGTTTAATAAATATCTACAAATAAAGCAATATTCAGCATTCTTCTGTGTAAATACTGTTTAACTAACTTTAAAACTGCCAGTTTCGGTATAAGAATAGAAGTATGTGTAAGAGAGTTATAAACTATGTCTACATTTCTTTTATACCAATATAAGCTTAATTAGAACCCAGAAAATACTTTTTATCAGCAGCTGAATAATTCGCAAAATAAAGAACCTTATAAGATTTCAAAATAATATTAAAGCTGTTATTCAGATACAAGCATTTTAAAACCGAATTTTAACACTATTATTCAGCATCTAGTTGCTGAGGGTACTTTATACAGAATATAGCATTTTTAACAGCAATAAGCTTAATAATGTTTGTATAATAGGATTGTACATTACGCTTATTCAGCTTGTTATCTTTTAGCTTACTGTTATGCAAATTAAAGCTATGTGAAACTCTGTAAGCTTAGAAACATTTGTGTAATATTGAGAATAAAAGTTATTACTAAGCCTTAAGAAAGAAGCCGAAATTATACAAATTTTACTAAGCTTAAAAAATTATAATAGCCGTAATACAACGTTAGTCAGAATTTAGCTATTTCCTTAACTGTAACACAAATGTTACGTAACTATTAACTGTGTTATGAGTCGCATTAGTACTGTTATCATGCTTGTGTGTTACTTGGGAAGCGACTAATGGTATATCGGGTTGGGTGTGTGATTGTGTAGGCGACGAGCTACCCACTTGTCACTACTTTCTCACAATTTTCCATCTAACCCAGCCCAGTTTCATTTTCGGCTGAATGTGGTTAAAAGGGTTGCTTGTCTTTGACTGTGCTTCCCACTTCGGGGATTACGGGCGTGATGTTATGTATGTACCGCTTAACTATACTTAATAAATTTTCATTGTTATTTGAGTCAAAAAACCTAATGGCGAAGTCTACTTACGCGATAACTTATGTCATTATATTTGTATACTATATACTATACTATATGTATATAATTTTCTTTGTACTATCTTTTATACTACTTTTCATGCAAATAAACAATATTCTATTCTATTCTATTCTATATATAAATCTATGATCATAAATCCAAGCGGGCCCGAATTCGAGCATGATTTCTCCAGACTGATACACCAATTCCCTAGTTCCAAACTAATCTTATAAGCTTGTCCTATGGATACTGAACGAACGGATAGACGTACTTAAATACGTTTATAAACATCCATGACTCGAGTACAAATATCTCATCCACGGAGTATTAACAAAGTAGGACTCCGCGCCACTGACTGGGCGCTTAGGCATCAGCGGAGCTCCAACTTGACAAGCAACTCACATCACAGATTGACATAAGCGCTCCAAATTTCCGTTATCTGGTATACGTTAGTCTCACTCACACATGCATAAAGGTGGCTTGACGCTGTAGTATGACACGCGGAGTCCCTCTTTTTTTACTAATCCGTGTGTTCATCACACGAAACATTTGCCGTTAGCGGTAATCGAACCTTGATTTCGGTTAACCAGAGTCTCTAAACACTCCACCAGTCAAAATAATACTCAGAAGAAGTACCCAGTTTTATTTCCTGGTTGAATGTGGTTAAAGGGGCCAGCTGCCCCTTTCACTCCGCCTACCCCTTCGGGGATTACGAGCATGATGTTATGTATATAAGAAGCACTCAAAATGAGTCCGACTTAAAACTGTCTGTTTCGTAAACAACATTATCTGCTCGTGCGCGCGCGCAGGCTGCAGAGCTGCGCCGGGTCAACGCCCGCCAGTACATAGCGCTATGTACTCCGATAGTACGTGTACTGCGCTAAAAATATACTCCGTTGTAGCTATATACATCGACAGGCCCGTTGGTCGTGTGGACAGAGACCCTGGCCACGAAACCAAGGGTCGCGGGTTCGAATCCCGCTAGGCATAAATGTTTCGTGTGATGAACATGGAAATTTGTACTCGAGTCATGGATGTTTATAAACGTATTTAAGTGCTTCCCCTTGAATGCCTTCTCATGCCTCGTTGGTTTAGTGGTAGTATGCACCGCCCAATAACCAAGAGGTCCCGGGTTCAAATCCCGGGTTTGGCCAGTGAGTATTTCAATATTGAAATTACTCAATAACAGCCCGGAGATGTACATAAAAAATAAGGCATAAAAAGTACGTATTTATAAATTTTTTTTTAAAAGAATTATTTCTTTTTCAAAGTCAACCCTTAAGGGGTTTCAAAGTTAACCCATTCAACCCACAGGTTTGTGAAACTCGTCCCTCGCGGGGTGAACGCTGCGCGCACGCACCCGCGACTCCTGCGCAGCGCAGTAACAATAGCGAGTACACGTGGAAGGTTTTTTTAGCGTCTGCGCGAAAAAATCGTCTGCTGCGGTCACGACGGCTTTGGGGGTCCGTGGTGGAGGTCCTTACTGATAGGAACATGTCTGTTCGTCTGTCTGTATGTCAGCTTACTTAAATGTGAAACTTATTAAAAATTAATGTATAAATTAATGTATGACTAATTATGGTTCTGTCAAGCAAAAAACAATCAAGCACTAAAAGGTTTTAGATGAAATTTAGTGCAAAGATAGATTATTTATAGATTAGAATAACATATATGCTATGTTTCTCGATGTACCACTCAAGCAAAACTAAAAAAAATTTGCAAAATATATAAAAAAAACAACTCTTGTCCATTAACTATTTTTTTTAAAATGTGATGTGATGTGTAACATGTAGTTGAAAAATGCCTGTGTGTAACGGCAAGTGCCACCGCTCTAAAACGACTGGCAGACCAGACATCTGATAGTTATTTACTTAAGAAACATCCTTATTAAATAAATAAATAAATTTTCCAGACTGACACACCAATTCCCTAGTCCCAAACTAAGCTTGTGCTTGTGCTATGGATACTAGTTGAACGGATAGACTTACTTAAATACGTTTATAAACATCCATGACTCGAGTACAAATGTCTATGTTCATCACACGAAACAATTGCCCCTAGCGGAACCCGCGACCCTTGGTTTCTGCCAGGGTCTCTGACCACTCGACCAACGGGCCAGTCGCTTACCACTATGTCAATCGGCACGGAACCCTCTGTTTATAATACAGGCTCGCACTTGACCGTCTTTTAGCAACAATGTTGATAAGATATCATATGAAATCGTTTACGCGGGATGTTCAACTTATATTTGTAAAATGGCCCCCGATTCATACACGAGGCTTTTTTACTTTGTCAAGTGAGACGTTATGGGCGGTGGCTCAGTGGTTAGAACATGCGCCATGAATGCGAGGCGTACCGGTTCATATCCGGGTAACGCTTGATATTTTCAAGCTAAGGACGAATTTATGTGAAGGAAGACATCGTAATGAAACCGGCGGACCATTCAGTTAACTATAGATGTGTAACCATGATCTAATTTGTCTATTTATTTTATATTAGGTTTACAAAAGTCAGGGGGCGGTCCCTTCAACCAGACTTGGTAAATCCAGGATGATGGTCCAAGCGGTCCTCGATTAAAAAACGGGACATAACGCTAGGAAGATGAAGATGATTATGAAGTATTCAACTGAAGGGGTCTCTAACTCCACCTGGGTACAAATAGGTTCCAAATAGGTATTGCAATGCTGGATTCAGCAATCCAACTTGGCCTAGCACAAAATTAGCTCTGCTCAATAATAATAAATAATAAATAAATATCAGACTACATCACATACTTACATTGATCTGACTCCGAGGTAAGTAGCTTAAGCACTTGTGTTACGGATATCAGAATCAACACTGGTATTACAAATATATACTTGAATATTGGATATTAACACCCAGACACAAAACAAAAACATGTATTCATCACATGAATGTTTGTCGGGTGCGGATCGGACCCACAACTCTTGGCGCATGGGGCAGGGTCACTACCGAATGAGCTATCGAGCTTGTCGATTGGATCATGGTTACTCATCATCCTCCCAACGTTATGTCCCGTGCTTAGTCGTATATTAATATTAACAGAGTTCGTTCCTCACCCAAATGTCTGGGACACTTGGGTGAGGAACGAACTCTTGACGCATAGGACAGGGTCATACCGAATGCGCCATCGAGCCATAATGCATAGCTGTGACACATACTGTTGATTCTGATATCCGTAACACAAGTGCTCAAGCTACTTACCTCGGAGTCAGATCAATGTATGTGATGTCGTCGGATATTTATATTATTATTATTATTTATACATATTTATCTAAATGTGCAGAACTTTTGATGTTTTCTCTTACAGTCGAGCAAGTACATCACTTTAAAAAAAACAAAGGTGCCTGTCTATGTCATACATAGTTTTGTTCCTGTAAAGTATTCTCTGTACATTAAAGTAAAAGAAATACTAAAAACAAAATAGTATAATAATAAAAAACACATATATTTCTAGATTATGTACACAAAAAATAAACAGGACAAAAAATTGTAAATGACCTTGTGCGAAAGTGACATTTTGCAAAAGTGACGTTTTGTGAAAGTGACCAATTTTGCAACGATGACATTTTGCGAATATGACGTAACTAACTAAACTTCACGCTACTACCCTAGCGGGGTAGGCAGAGAGAACTGAACGCCATATGGCACGATTCTTACACACCTCACTCGCCTCTTCAACATTCATGATCCTTTTCATACAAGCTCTACGGTTTCTAGGACTCCTAACATCACCTTCTGTTAATACACGACCAATCTGATCCTGGTAGGTGAGCCTGGACCTTCCGCGGCTCCTACATCCTTCCACTTTCGCATTGTATATCTGTTTAGTCAATCTTTCGTCATCCATTCTTTCCACATGTCCGAGCCACCGGAGCATGCCTCTTCTTACCTTAACTCCGACGCTGTCCTTCAGACGAATATGACGTTCTGCGTCAAAACCTCTCGTTCGAACCAGCACACCTTGCATATGACCCGTATATCTTTCCATTGAGTTACAAGGTTTGACGTAACCGGACCGGCCATCAATAGAATGGAAACGCTCGCATTTGTTTGAATAAAAATAATAATAATGATCTCCTAACCGATATCGGTTACGGCGGCCAATCTCAACGAGGATTTGCCATCTGCGCAGGAGATATTATAGTGCACAAGTGTGTGCGCTAACACAGGTGCACTCTCTATTTCTTCACTCTCATAGTCCGGTGAGACGGCAATTCGACATGACCGGAGAGAGGTCAGGCGCAGGACCAACAGCTTAACGTGCTTTCCGAGGCACGGGGGTGATTAAACCGCCAACTTCCTGACTCCGGGCTGTTACTGAGTTATTTGGATATTGAAATACCCAGCCACAAATTTTTGGCCCGACCCGGGCTTTGAACCCGGGACCTCCTGGTCCTTAGGCGGCGCATGCTACCACTAGACCAACGAGGCAGTCAAAGAAGTTGTTTGAATAAGCGAGCTAGTGTGCGTGTTATCACAGTTTAATATTTTATCAGCGATACGCTATCTATCAGAGTCGTTCGAGGGCGCCAATGTGTCTAACTGAACTGTTCCACATGTACATTTAAGTGAAATTAAATGATCTTTATTTATATAGGCTTCAACAAAGCACTTATAAATCGTCAAAACAAATTCAATAACATTACATACATCATACTCTGCATATAAAGAATATTATGACTGGCTCGATAGCGCATTCGGTAGTGACCCTGCCCCATGCGCCAAGAGTTGTGGGTTCGATCCCCACCCAGGACAAACATTCGTGTGATGAATACTTGTGTTTGTTCTGTGTCTGGGTGTTAATATCCAATATTTAAGTATATATTTGTAATACCACTGTTGTTTCTGATACCCGTAACACAAGTGCTTAAGCTACTTACCTCGGAGTCAGATCAATGTATGTGATGTAGTGTGATATTTATTTATTTATTAAATTACATACCATCTAGATTATTTTTCTACTTCTGCAGTATGGTCTGGCAAATAATTATTATTTTCTATGACAATCAATGCTGAAATTGAAAATTTTAATTAAAATAATATATTTTTATTATTTGACCCGTGTTGGTCTGGGACTTAAAAAGAATGTGCCAACTGTGTTTCTTGCCTAGCATGTCGTAAAAGGCGACTAATGGTATATGGGGTTTTGGGTGTGTGATTGTGTGGGCGACGAGCTAGCCACTTGTCACTAATTTTTCACAATTTTCCATCTAACCCAGCCCAGTTTAATTATTTGCTGAATGTGGTTAAAGAGACCTGCTGTCCCTTTGACTCTGCCTACTCCTTCGGGGATGAGCGTGATTTTATCATACTCTGTTCACCGCAGGTGCTGGCCACGGCGCTGATGCTGGAGCCGTGGTTGCTCAATGGTAAGGACACGCGTCTCTTAAACAAGAGGAGCGGGTTCAAACCCGAGCACGTACCTCTGAATTTTTCAAATCTATCTACGTATTTCTATCACTAGCTACGACGACTATCAACGAGTATCCTTGATCCAAATTTATTTACTTCCCCTATCTTCGGGTTACGAAGGTCAGACCGGCAGTCGCTTCAATGTAATTACCAGGCTCGCTAAATCCTGTATCATGGTCTAAGCGGGCCCCGTCTAAACACGGGACATAACGCTAGGAAGATGATGATGATGATACATACATACATACACGAAACCCAGGTTCGAATCCGACTAGACGCAATTGTTTCGTGTGATGAACATGGACATTTGTACTCGAGTCATGGATGTTTATAAACGTATTTAAGTATGTCTATCCGTTCACCTAGTATCCATAGCACAAGCACAAGCTTAGTTTGGGACTAGGGAATTGGTGTGTCAGTCTGGAGGATTTATTATTAGTTAATATTATACTTGTGTCTCAACATAGTGTTGTCTTTCCAAAAATAAATTTGCCACTCGTTGTCATTCAACAAAAAGGTGGAATAGTCTTTTCAATATGCAAATGAGAGACTAGTTTAACGTCCCTACGTCGTGTTGAATAATAAACAGACGGACAGACACGACGCCAACTTGTCTGCTGCTGCTAAGACTTACCGATTACATTTTAGATAAGTATCTTCGTTTAAGTTATATTTAATTTATTTGTCAAACCATCTTATCCCATGTTGGTCTGGGACTTAAAAAAAAAAATCAGTCGAATTGAGAACCTCCTCCTTTTTTTTGAAGTCGGTTAAAGAATGTGCCAACTGTGTTTCTTGCTTAGCATGTCGTAAGGCGACTAATGGTATATCGGGTTGGGTATGTGATTGTGTAGGCGACGAGCTAGCCACTTGTTACTACTTTTTCACAATTTTTCATCTAACCCAGCCCAGTTGTATTTTAGCTATTGTCCCGTGGACTCTACCTACCCCTTCAGAGATCGCCCTCAGGCGTAAAGATATGTATTTGTATAAAAATCTCAATATACCAATTTATTTGAGCGGTGGTAGCTCAATGGTAAGGACACGCGCCTCTTAACCGAGGAGTGCGGGTTCAAACCCGGGCACGTACCTCTGGATTTTTCAAATCAATGTACGTATATATACCACTAGCTCGACGGTGAAGGAAAACATCGTGATAAAACCTGCAAATTCAATCAACTTTGGATTTGTAACCATGATCCAAAAATTGTCTGATTCCCCTATCTTAGTATTACGAAGGTCAGATCGACAGTCGCTTCAATGTAATTACCAGACTCGCTAAATCCTGGATCATGGTCTAAGCGGACCGTCTAAGCACGCTACGCACGCTAGAAAGAAAAAAAACTATCATAGACCAATATTAAATTAAATAGGGAACCCCATAGATAAAAAGGTTAAATAAAATCTGTGATCCGAAATATACATCGAGAACTCCCATAGACCATTTTCGACCAGTATATAAAAAAAGAACCTCATATTCCAATAATGACTAGTAGTTTAAAACTATAACCCCATAGATAGGTCCAACTAGTGACAGCAGTTTCAATAGAGGCCAATAGAAAGAAAGAAAAAAAACATTTATTGGACGCACAATTATTATCACATACACAGGAAATAACAAACAAAACAAATTATAAAGAAAAAAAGAAGCAACAAATTGGCGCCAATTTATGTACAATACATAGAAATCCCCACTCTCTAACAGAGACTAATAATTTAAATTTCAAATAGAGAACTCCTTAGACAAATAGCGATAAATTTATAAAAGGAACCCCATAGACCAACATTATATATAGATAACCCCATACTCAAATACTGGCCAGTAATTTAAATATAGAACCCCATAGATAAACATATAATTCAATACCCTCAGTTTAAATAAAGGCGTTCATAGACCAATAGTGAATCAAATAGAGGACCCCATAGACCAATAGTTGTGACAGACAGACATAATAAAAATACCTAATAATATGCACCCTTCATTAGGATTTTGAACCTGTTGCAAGAACAAGTTCATAATGTATGAGAGAATATTCTCGTCCGAAGGTCGACCTGACCCAAAAGGGTTGAATGAGAATTAAAGTCGATATTATTGTGTTCAGCCCTTGGACGACATTGAGTCTCAAGGAGACGACCTGTTTCATGTGATGATGAAGGTCAATAACGGTTGGGAGCGTAGCTCAGTGGTGCGAGCTCAGTTACGAGGGGTTCTGGTTCAAATCCGGACAGTTAACTTACATGTATGGGTACGGATTTGTGTTACTATAGGGGCGGTGGTAGTTTAATAGTAAAGGCACGGTCCTAATACCCAAGAGTGCGGGTTCATATCGGGCACGTATCTAAGGATTTTTTAAATCTATATATTAATATTATAAAGAGGAAAGATTTGTATTTTAATATTATTAAGTGTGTGTATATTTGTTATAAATATACTAAAAAAACTACTATGCTGATTTCAAAAATTCTTTCACCATTGGAAAGCTACATTATCAGAAAGTAACATAGGCTATAGCTATAGCCTATGTTACTTATTCATATTCTCGTTCCTGTAGGAATATGGGGATAAAATATATTTTATCCCCCTTTTCCTACAGGAACGGGAACTATGCGGGTGAAACCGCGGGGCGCTGCTATCTGTATTTATATTTATACAGATTCAAATGACTATTGAACCATGATTCAACTTCTCTGGTTCCTTTGTCAGGTAGCAGTCGCTTCAATGAAATAACTAGACCTGCCAAGTTCAGAACCACAACTGGATCTAGACATAACGATAGGAAGAAGAAGAATTGAGAGTTAACAACAACTGCCCTAACTCAGTTCATACGAATGTCCGTTGTTCATACGAATGAAAATACGAAAATCCCTTCTTCACATACACACATACATAACATCACGCCCGTAATCCCCGAAGGGGTAGGCAGAGTCAGAGAGGCAGCAGGCCCCTTTAACCACATTCAGCCAGAAACAACACTGGTTAGATGGAAAATTGTAAAATGTGTGATAAGAGTGGTGATAAGTGGCTAGCTCGTCGCCTACACAATCACATACCCAAAACCCGATATACCATTAGTCGCCTTTTACGACATGCTAGGCCAGAAACACAGTTGGCACATTCTTTTTAAGTCCCAGACCAACATGGGACTAACCACATTAAGATAAAAAATTAAACCGAGTTTTTTCACAATGTAGAAATAAGCAACCCTTGATACCAAAATTATCAATTAGGTGCCTCTCTCGAACATACAAATGTTAATCACACGACATATGCCCAGAGGATGGAATCCCATAGTATCGTGACCAAAGTCTTCACCGTTCGTACAAGAGACCCAGGGCCGGATCTATCTTAAGGCTTTTTGGGCTTCAGCAGGGCCCCGTGGACTAAAGGGGCCCCCAGCTAAGTCAAGTCAAAGTCGAAAATAGACGATAATGCGAAAAAATCCATAATTTTACTAAATTAAACAGATCGTACGGTTTGCAGCCCTGCGAATTCTGCGATTAATCAAACCTATTCAATTCATTTATTTCCAGTCTACGTCTTATACTTTGAGTAATTAGGTGGGCCCCTAAGTAGTATTAGCCCAGGTCCCCTAAACTCACAGTCCGGCCCTGAAGAGACCTGTCTAAAATTTAATATAATGATGTCATCCTCTGCCGTAATCGTGGCGGATAATGACGTCACGCACAGAGCTCCTCGTCAATCAAATACTATTGCCACGGTCTAGATTTCTTTAGCTATTTACAGAATTCCTAATTTATAATATGTGGATATCATGTTGGTCTGAGATTCAACAAGAAAGCAACCTAACTTAATTGGGATGATAACCAAAACAGAATTCTATAGGTTAGTTTACTCAAAAAAAAATTATAGCCCATTAATGAGATTACAAAAAAATATTGCTTACGTATTTTTTCTTTTCTTCAGCAAAGTAAAAATGATGAAGATACAGCGCGTTAAAGAACCGCGTGACGTCACTAGGTGTGTAAAATATTACAGTCCAAATGACGTAAAGCGCCACATTTCAAATCTTTGACGCGCTGTATCTCTGTCATTTTTCGAGTATTAAATAAAGCAAAAAATACGTATTCAATATTTTTTGATTAACTTACAGACTATAAAAAACAATTGAGTAAAGTAGTCTATTGTGGCGCGGTTAGTGACGTCACGCACAGATAGCTCCTCGTCAATCGTATCGTATTGACACGGTTTAGTTTTGTTATTTGGCAACTAGCTTCTGCCTGCGGCTTTGCTCGCGTGGTACATCGATTAAAAATAGCCGATACGTTATTCTTATGTATGAGCTATATTATTGTAAAGTTTCAATAAAATCCATTCAATATTTTTTGCGTAAAGGAGTAACAAACATCCATCCATCCATACAAAAAGTTGCGTTTACAATATTAGTTGGGTTGACACAATTCCTAAGTATAATTTGTATCTCGTTGGTCTGGGACTTAAAGAGGAAGTACCAACTGTGTTCCTTGCCCAGGGTGTCGTAAAACGTGATTAATAGTGCATTGGGTAGGGTTATTTCTTCCACTTAACCCTACTCCACAGGGATGATGGCACCATACACGAGTAATGCCCAACAATGCCGGATTTAGAGGTGAAGACCTGGGAACAACATAGAAGTGGAGGCCCCTGGCTCCAAATTATTTACCAAATAAAATTGATTTCTTTTTAGTCGAGTTTTTTAATACATAATTTATTGTGAAACCAAGTATATATAGATTCTTTAATTAATTATTTAACAAACATAATATAATCGGAAACACAAATTATCTGAAAGAAAAAGTTGTATACTAATGTTTCTCTCTCTCTTCGGTTTCTATTGTGGGGGCCCCTCTTTTGTGGAGGCCCCAAGGCTGTAGCCCCGGCTGCCCTCCCCTAAATCCGGCTCTGATTCCCAGACATAATTCAATTTAAATAACACATTAATTAGGACACTAAATCGTTCATCAATTTCATTTCTTTGAACATTTTGCTTTTTCATGTACATGTTTATTTACGGACGCGTGTAACTAATGATGTAATTTTAAATTGTATAAATATTAAATTGTATAAATATATAAGTAATATGTAACTTAAAGCCTTCGCCTAGCATGTCGTAAGGCGACTAATGGTATATCGGGTTTTGGGTGTGTGATTGTGTAGCCACTTTTCACTACTTTTTCACAATTACTATTTAACCCAGCCCAGTTTAATTTTTGGCTGAATGTGGTTAAAGGGGCCTGCTGTCCCTTTGGCCCTGCCTACCCCGCGGGCATTACGGGCGAGATGTTATGTTATGTTTGTTTTTAATTGATTTGAAAACAATTATAGACAGTCAGTCGAGTATTCTGAGCCGTTACGTCACTCCTCAGTATTTCTATACAAAACCTACGGAAGCATTGCGTTTTAATAGCTCATAAAAACTAAGTCAAATAACAGGTGATGTCAAGTGTCACCTACCCTATTCCATTTTTAAAGTGATTACTGGTCCTTGGAGTTACCTACCCCTTAGGGGAGTGTGTCTAAAGTGATAACTGGTCCTTGGAGTTACCTACCCCTTAGGGGAGTGTGTTTAAAGTGATTACTGGTCCTTGGAGTTACCTACCCCTTAGGGGAGTGTGTTTAAAGTGATTACTGGTCCTTGGAGTTACCTACCCCTTAGGGGAGGGTGTTTAAAGTGATTACTGGTCCTTGGAGTTACCTACCCCTTAGGGGAGTGTGTTTAAAGTGATTACTGGTCCTTGGAGTTACCTACCCCTTAGGGGAGTGTGTTTAAAGTGATTACTGGTCCTTGGAGTTACCTACCCCTTAGGGGAGGGTGTTTAAAGTGATTACTGGTCCTTGGAGTTACCTACCCCTTAGGGGAGTGTGTTTAAAGTGATTACTGGTCCTTGGAGTTACCTACCCCTTAGGGGAGTGTGTTTAAAGTGATTACTGGTCCTTGGAGTTACCTACCCCTTAGGGGAGTGTGATATGTAGTATGTTCATATAATATGTTTCTTGCCAGTTCCTAATTTCACATTGTTCTTCTTTGTGTTATTGACGATGTAAAAAATATAAATACGGTCGAATTGAAAACCTCCTGCTGTTTTTGAAGTCGGTTGATAAATATAAACATAAATTCTCTAGACCGGCTCACAAATTTCCTAGTTCCAAACTTGTGCTATGGATACTAGCTATACGGACAGACTTAAATACGTTTAAAAACATCCATGACTCGAGCACAATTATCCACGTTCATCACACGGAACATTTGCCGCTAGCAGTATTCGAACCCGCGACCCTTGATTTCGTAAGATCTCTGATCACTCGACCAACGGGCCAGTCAAAATTCAAATATGCTTTTATAGGATCTACGTAAAAAATATATTCTGACTTTGACTTTGTATATTTAACATACAAGTAGCTTATTATAATAAGACTCCTATGATTACAATTAATGAGAGCTAATGAGACTTATAACAAAAAGCTAAAACCGGGCTTAAGTAAAATCCTTTTAATAAGCTAGATGACTAGAAAATTCTGTTTAGTCCGTCAGTTAGAATATAAAAAAATATTAAACATATATTTTTTTATTTATTTGTCAAACAAACATTGACGAAGATACAATGCATTCAAGTTGCGCGTGACGTCACGCTTCTGTACAATTTTTACAAAATAGTGACGTCGCAAGACCCCACTCCAAAACTTTGATGCTCGTTATCTTTGTGATTTGTTAATTTGATAAAGCGAAAAATATGTGCCTATAATCTAACTGACGGACTAAATAGAATTATAGTTTTTTAATGCAGTCATCATCCCTATTATAAATGCCCTTTCTATAAATCTTAATAAATACTTCTTTAGATTCAATCAAGTATTAAAAAAAAAACTGTTGGCTTATTTATACTGGCCTTCTGACCCATATTTTCTTTTTTTTTTTTTAAATTGCATTTGTACAGTTACAAAGATATGGAATTAAAAGTTTACGAAGGTCAGCAGCATTCGCTTTGTAATAGCGTGGACCGTGGTCCGAGCTGGACCCCAAGAAACTGGTCTTACGAAGCAAGGGAATACACAATATAAATCAACTGACATGATTTTATGTTAACATTCAACCGGTGCGAAAGGGGTATTATTAAAATAGGGTCTCTATTATTTAATAACTAGATTTATAAGACGTTCTAGTTTCATACGACTGTTCTATACGGAATGGCTAGGGGTCCCAGTCTTTTATGGAACTAGGGGTTGGGTAAAACCTGATTCTATTTTATAACTAGTTAAAACTAGTTTACTGTTATATATTAAACTGGTTCATATAATATGGTAAATGTTTGCGATGGTTCAGCTTGAATCAAGAATTGTCTTCTTTTTTTAAATTCAGATACCTTATATACTTTGAACGCGTTTTTCTAAGAAAAAAAAATGTTATTTATTTAAATTTTTACTTACGGTTAGTCTCAGAAATGGCTGATTCCATTTTGATGAAACTTTCACTTACTTATAGCACATAGTTTAAAAATTAACTTAGGTAAATTTTATTAAAAAATTAGGGGTCTGTTAAAAAAAAGAAGTCGCGGGCAACCGCTAGTTATGCACATGTTTTGTGATATTATTAATCCATATTTAGATACAAATAGTATATGAGTGTTGTGTCTGACTCCTTCGTTTACCTACATATATAAAATTGACAGGGTTTTAGTTTGTATGTTATATTTTACTTAATATAACAAAGGTATTTCCTATTGTATTAAATACATACATGCAATCACTCCCGTAATCCCCGAAGGGGTAGGCAGAGTCAAAGGGGCAGCTTGCACCTTTAACCACATTCAGCCAAAAATAAAACTGGTCTGTGTCAGATTGAAAGGCTTGCTGACGTTTCGAACACAAAATGTTCAGACACTCTGTCAGAATCGTAACTTTAAAAATTCATTATTTTTTTAGTAACGATTCGGACACCAATATAAATAGCTGGTTTGTAGTCAGATGAAAAAAAAACCCAACGATTTCGTCACATTAAATAAGAAAATAATTTTATTCCTAAGAATATTTGCTGCGAAAAATACTCTGATTTATGTAGGTTATTTTATTAAATTTTACTTAAAAATTAGCTAGGGAAGTGGCGTGAAGTTTAGTTAGTTAGTTTAAAAGATTATGATTGATTTTTAATTTTGTAAAAGAATTTATTTAGTGACATAAACAAAAAAATTTATATAAAATATGTTTTTTAGAATATTGAGCCAAATGCTGTGAGATGTACTGTGATTGTTGTTGGATTGAGACTGATTGAAGGCTGGAATTGTGTAACAATAGTGAAAAGTAGCTAGCTCATCGCCTACACAATCACACACCCAACCCGATATACCATTAGTCGCCTTACGACATGTTAGGCAAGAAACACAGTTGGCACATTCTTTTTACGTCCCAGACCAACATGGGCTACTTTTTATCCCTGAAAAAATCATAGATCTCACGACGATAAAAAGTGAGATGGATTTTCGAGTGGAACCGCGGGAGCTAGTATTATATATAATTTAAATTTAATAATCTATACTTATAATAAATCTGTAGAGAGGTCAATTCTGTACATTAAATATATTTTCAAAATAACTATCAGGGGGTGATTAGTAATCGATACTGATGCCAAAAATGCAATCAGTAAAATTTTTGTCTGTCTGTCTGTCTGTCTGTCTGTCTGTTCCTTATAGAAACAAAAACTACTCGACGGATTTTAACGAAACTTGGTACAATTATTCTTCATACTCCTGGGTAGGTCATAGTGTGCAGCCTTAATGGTTAAAGTTACATAGAAATCATGTATGACGGAAATAGTCTTTATAATATTAACCATAAACGCGGGTGACACCGCTGGCACAGCTAGTAAATAATAAAGGTAAACTGTATTGTGTATGACTGTATGTAACCCAGCATCTATCAGTCTGGCCAACAGGCATTTTCCTCGTTAAGTGCGTAGGTGATTCAGTACGGGTGACTACCGTCTGCTCATTTTAGTTTACATAACTAATTAAATACATATAAGGGTTTATGTATTTAATTAGTTATGTAAACTAACTCATAATGTGAGTCTGTCTGTCTGTCTGAGTTACGTTGTCGTGTATAAACCACGTGACCAATTCTGGTGAAATGTTAACTTTAAGAATAAATACACCAATTCCCTAGTCACAAACTAAGCTTGTGCTTGTGCTATGGATACTAGGTGAACGGATAGACATACTTAAATAAGTTCATGACTCGAGTACAAATGTCCATGTTTTTCGGTTTCGTGACCAGGGTCTCTGACCTGGACCTGGGGTTTGATGTTTTAAGATACAAAAATATCCCCTAATATATAGGGCAGGTATTTCCAATATTTTTAATCATTTTAATCTAGAAATAAGCCATGCATAGTGGCAATATTTCTCATTAAAAAACGACATTTACTTTTAAAATTACTAAGTCTACACAAATATTTATTTATTTGTAAAAATTACATGTCAATATTACAAAATAAAATTGCCATGCCTAAAATTTGTCGGCGATAGCAATGATTTATGGTACGTAACCATTTTTCAGCAAATCCGACTCGCTCTTGTCCGATATTTTTCTAAAAAAAAAGACTCAGAGCAGAAAAAAAATGGATCACAAACGAACAATTACGAGCTGACTCCGTCCTGACTCGTTCAGGTCCGGCCGCGCGCCGCGAATGCGGATCTTACAAAAAACAGACGGATGTTGCTATATTTAAATATATATTCATTGAATAGTACATATACGTATATATATTGTACATATACGCTTCTGTCTACTGTTACATCATCATCTTTCCAGGGTAATGTGTCGTTGTTATTAGGGGTCCGCTTGGACCATGATCCTGGGTTTAGCGACTCTGGTTATTACATTAAAGCGACTATCCTTTGTAACCCTTAGAAAGGGGAACCAGACAAATTGAATCATGGTTACACATCCATAGTTATTTCAATGCGCAGGTTACCTAACAGCCAAGTTATTGGTATAAATAAGTATTATTTTTTTTCTATCTAAATAAATAAATAAATAAATTAATAAATAAATTTTAAAGGTTCAAGAATTGTAATATTTCATTGTGCTAAGTATTTAATGAATTGTTAGAGGTGTTACATGATCCACTGTCTAACTCAAAATGTATGTATTAAACTAACTAACTAACTAAACTTCACGCCACTAATGTATTAATGTATGTATGTATTAATGCGGGGTAAACGGTGTAGGTGTGAAATTCTTACTTACTTATATACTTTACCATGTAACTATTGTTATAATTTGTCACTGTTTGTTTACCTAAATAAATAAAATAAAAAATTTAGACTTTATAATCCTGGTACCAACATCTCTTGTTACCACTTTATAAGCTTAGTGTCTCAATTTCCCCATATAAGCCCCAAGAGTGGCTCAAAATTGACGGGGCTTACACTACATGGGCCTTATGGTGCATCTGCACCTACACGACCCCTTCGGGAGTATGGGCGTGACGATATGTATTTATGTAGACCAACGTAACTTATTGTGAAGTAACATTTATAAAATATTAATGAGTAACATCCGACAACAAAATGTTGTTATGTAACATATTGACTTTAAATAACATGTGGCAACAACTGGGAGCATTTGTTACATAATGTTGCCGATTGTTGCTACATGATAGCAGTAGACAAATGCAGCACAACTGTTGTTAGTGAATGTTACACTTTGTTGTATTATGTTATTTCATGTTAGTGGCTGTTAATGTGTCTGAATAAAACACATCGAATGATTGAAATTTTAAAAAATTTAATTCAATATTAAAATATAGTACCAATAAATTTAGAACAATTTTTTTTTTTTTTATCTTTTTCTTTACTGCAACTTCACATAAAGCAAAATATTATTTTAAGTATTTATTTATAATGTGATATATAAAAAAGGTATTTTATTTATTTTAGGGTTCCGTATGTCAAAAGGAAAATCCATCAAAAGATCACATTTTGACGGGCAGCTTGACTCAGTGATTTAAAAACCTGTTTACGACTCTGGACTCGGATTCGAATCCCGGCAGGGTCAAATGTTCATGTGATGAACATGATCTGTTCTGCTCGGTTCATGGATGTTTATTTATTCATGTATCATATGCAAACATACAAAGTTAAAAGCTAGTGAATTGATAATAATTTATTTACTAAACGACAAATATTTTATCCTTGATTTCTTAAAAATATTGCTTTTGAAAGGACAAAAATTTGCAACCTAGACGTGTCTAGGTAATTTGGTTAAATTGTGACCAGTCAACATACGGAAGTCCTTGCGGAACTTGACCTGGTACACGTCTGACTTTTATTTGGCTGTTTTTACTCACCTAAATTAAAAAAAAAAATTAATATTTTCCCCTTAATAAAAATTGGAAAAACACTAACAAATGTTATATTTGATTTTTTTATACATATTTATATATTTTAATAATAAAAAAGTATGTTTCTTACAAAATAAATATCTAACAAAAGGCAACATCACTCATTTTTGATCTCAATTGAGGTATTTTTTTACAGTTACATTATGAATATTAGCATTAACTTTATGAATATTTTAAGAGCTATTTTAACATCAAGCACACCACTAGATGTTTATATACATAGATAATATACACGTGTAATTTAGATTACTAGATAAATAGGATTATACATCATATTACTGTTAATGCATATAATATATTGATTGATAAAGGCCCTCTATAAGAAGTTATTTATATATAATAATAATAATAATAAAATATGTATGATGTCTTTTCAATATTTATGTTACCGGCAATCTGTTTAATCCGGTATTGTATAGAATACCTAGACATTCTATAGAATGCCTAAAGAGTTCAGGTAATGTATGAAATATATTTTATTTCATAATTTGCCTAGGTATTGTATATAATACCGAAAGTACGTCAGTCAGGTAATGTATATTCAAATTCAAATTTAAAAATTCAAATTCAAATTCAAAATATCTTTATTACACACATATTTAGTAATCTCTGCTAGATAACTTACAGATATAGGTATGTTTTTTTGACTGGCTCGATGGCTCATTCGGTAGTAACATGCCCCATACCCCAAGAGTTGAGGGTTCGATCCCCACCCAGGACAAACATTCGTATGATGAATACTTGTGTTCGTTCTGTGTCTGGGTGTTAATTTTGAATATTAACCACGCTATTTTATTGCTCTATTGCAATGTTAAGGATACAAACACACTTTTGCGTTTTTAACATTAGTAAGGATTTAAAAAACTGATGTTTCTTATAACATAATACATAGATTGATACAAATTGACTGACTTCCTAAAATATATAAGTACATTAATATATAAAAGTTTGTGAGCATTTATACATGTATGTTTGTTACCCTTTCAAGCAAAAACTACTGAACAGATTGATATGAAATTTGGCCTACAGATTGATCTTGACCTGGATACACAACAGGTTAATCTTTGTCCCGGAATAGAGGATACTTCTTCAACGACACTCGCTCGACTTTATTTTACAAAATTAACTCTAAATTAGTGAAGCCACAGGATGAATACATAATTTATATAATTTTGTATGGTAATGGATTTCCAATACCACGCAAATATAGTAGTAGATTGCAACTACCACACAAAATTGTATAAATATATATTATACTAGAGTAGGATGCTAGTATTTCCTAATTTCACTAAAAGTATTATTATAATAGGCCCATTATCGTTTTGGCTGAATGTAGTTGAGGGGGCCTGCTGCCCCTTTGACTCTACCTACCCCTTCGGGGATTATGGGCGTGATGTTAAAATAAAACTGGGCTGGGTTAGATGAAAAATTGTGAAAAAGTAGTGACAATTGGACTGCTATTTTATTTCAACTTAATCAAAATTTTATATGCAGTTGAAAAATCATTTCTTGTGTGCTCTTTATAGACACATAGATGAGATTATTTGACACTGTAACCCTAAGATGTATATGTTTTTATTTTTTGCAATTACTATTGCATTTGTATTATATTTTTACTATAGGTAATATAATTTCATTAAAAAAAATTGTTTGTAATAAAATAAAAATATTTAGCAAGATTTCTAAATAAATGTACCTAGTTATAATAAACTAACTAACTCGAATATGTTTGTACCAATTAATATTTCTATTAATTACTTATTAAAATATCACGATTTCCCTTCTCTCATATTTGTGGCAGTTATGACAAACTTGACATTAGGTAGATCAATAAATTTGATAAAACTATTTGGTTACTGAAATGATTATTATTCAACCAAAATTTACAAAGTTTGCCATCACAAATATGTTAAAAAAGAATTTTATGGTAGGTATATTGCCAATAAACGTTATAAATAACGTTATTATTACGTGCACTTATAATGACAAATATAGTTTGCTGAGAAACACAGGACCAAAAAATTATTATTTTTTCATTGTATATCAATCTGTTGTGTAATACACTGCCAACATATTTCTCTTTCCAGTTTCATATCACAGTTTTTGGGTGCATCTTATCTTGATTTCAATTAATACTCTTTAGGTAAATTCATCCCATTTCATACTAATACTACCCTACAAGGCATAGTGCAATGTATCATTTTTATCTCTCGTTTTACTTTTAGAATCTATACCTACAATAATTCACCTGGAACAATAGATTTATTTATATGCTTTATATTTCCAAAAAAATCTGAAGTCACATATATTCACGCTTGAATGTATGAGTATTAATTTATTTAAAGGAGTCGATTTTAAGAAATTTTATGATTAATTGCAGTATGTTTTTTTAGACATTTTTAAAAAAAATAACGAATTACGATTCATGCCTATAGGTAGTTTTATTTATACAACTAACTTATCAGTGTTTATTCGTCAGTTCAACAATCAAATTATCAACATAAGTATTCAGCTCACTTATAAGGGCATATAAAATCATAGTTTAATATATTCATGTTGGTATATTTTTTTCCAATTTCTGAAATCATATTAACCAGACGTATTTCTATATTATGCACTTACCACATGGCACATTTGATTAAATTGGGCTTGTGAGAGAAAGTTGTTAATTTCATATGTACAAATTCATAAATTTTTACTTTAATTCAAATCATATACAAATATATTTTCACTGAATTTCACATTTAATCACAAATTAATTACTCATATGCGTATTATTTTTAGATATCATTCACATATTGAGGGGTTATATCAAATAACGCATGTTTTAATATAGACATATTTTTTTTTGTATATTTATTATTACTTTTATGTAATTTGGCATAATTTTAACTCTTTTCATGACGTTCAACAGTTAGAAAAAAAATAAGGGTTACAATTAAATCCAATTCATAAGATGTAATTTACTTTTGACTTTAATATAGTAGTATATATTAAAGACAAGACTTAGACAAATATTTATATAAATTTATTTTTAATATTAATGCGTATAAGACTCTCCATAACTTTGTGCCACGTTGTTACTACCGAATTTAGTCCAAAACCAATAGATTTTTGAGGCAACATAAAATTTATATTTTTCATGTAAAATAATATGTTTTTATATAATTTTCTTCTCATTTCCTGCTCATCATGATCCCTTTAATGACTTTTAAAGACAGATATCGCCAGGAGTTTTAAGGACAAAAAGTAATAGATCCCTAAAGTGGTACCCCCTAATATTTGCTATATTTACGTTATTTATACATACTTTCACACAGATAAACTTTATTTATTAAAAATAAAGTGATAATTATAAATAAATGAAGACGTTTATGAGTCTAAATCTTACGGTAGAGCGGTAATAGCGTTGAGATTTTTAATACGACTTTTTTTGTTAAAATAATTTAAAATTATATTTTAAACTTGCTTTTTTCATATTATGTGACTATAAATATTGTGGTTTTAAACTATTTGAGTGGTAAAAACTATTCTAAATGGCAAATTTTCGCCTCTAGCCCGCGCGAGCCACGACGCGTGCGCCGAGCGACAAAAGTCGTCAGAAACCGTCAGAAAACAACATATTCCGGCAAAATTCTGTCATAAACGAATAAAATAATAAACGTACTCACATTTTCTCGCGCTTAACGCCAGAAGGATTCATCCGAGTCAATTCCACGAGCACATTTCGCATCCTCACGCTGAGCAACCACAGTCACTTCACAAAACGATTGAAATAACGTTTTCCAAAGTTGAATTTTCGTCCGAAACCCACTCAATTAGAAAGTAGAGGGTCCCCCCGTTCGTTTGGGGGGGCACTCTAAATAGGCCTATAGGAATCTTATTGGACACAATCAGATCGAATTTGTGCAAAAATTTCGCGCGGCCGCCCGCGTCGACGACCATTTAGGCCTATAGTTCGCGCGCGCGCCTCGCACTAGCCACAGAAAAAAAAATAGCACATCACAACACTGATACAGTACCGTTTATCGAGCGAATGCCCTGATAAGGGCTCGGGCCTCCGAGGCGCCCGCGAAAGTGCGCGTCTCAAAATTAGGCGCTTTTTTTTGTGGTAGGTTTTTTTTTGGGGTTGGTCGTCGCCCTGGGCGAAGGGCCCGGGGTAGCCGAGTGCGGCCCGTGAGCGCGTCTGCCGAAATGGCGCGGAGTGCCGCGCGGCTCGCCCGGCGCACTGGCTGCGGTAGGCAAGGAGGATTTTTTACCTAATACCTACGGAGGCCCATGGAGTGCGCCCGACTCACCAATTACTTCGCGGCGCCCCGGAAACGGCCGGTGAAAAAAAAAAATTTAGAGCTTTTTTTTGGTTGGTTGGTTGGTGGCTAGCTTTTGCATGCGGGTTGTCTCGTGTATTTCCTGTATAGACTTTCCTACCCTGTGACACCCTTAATACTTCGAATAGATTTTCATTCAATAATCTTAATACGTAGTAAAGTTAATTTTATGTATAAAAACATACATGTATTTGTCTAAATTGGAGTGGTATATTTGCAAAAAGCTACACTAAACTTTAATAAAAAAATACCTATGTTTTTGGAAAAGAACCAGATATTTGACTTATTAATATAACTAAATTGATATGATATATAAATACCTACTTATAAAAATATAGGTATATATATTTTACACGTGTTTCTATTTTTGGCGTAAATTTAATTAATGGTGGTCGGTTTATTCTGCAACTTTTAATAAGTGGCTTAACGAGACATTTCCTAGATTAAAAGATAAATGTTTCCTTTGCCTCAAGGATATCTGGAATGTATTGCAACCAGCGATAAGACCGTTTACTACTACGGGTCTGTCAATTTCTGTAAATATTTGGTGCCATAAATTACATCCAGGAATTTTTAGTATAGACATATTTTCCAATACATTTTTTTTTTTAATATAACCTTTTTTATTCTCGAAGGTAATAGATTTAGATTATTATTGTTAAAATTTATATTATCGTTAATATATCGCACATTTTAATTTGTTTTCCTAAATCGTATTTAATACTAATGTATTCATGTCACGTGTTGATATAAATTAAAAATATTTTAGATAATTTATTTGTAAAAAATTGTATTTTTGAATTGGTCAAATAGCCATGTTGTATTTTTAACCATAAAACTGTTAATTGAATTTAAAATAAACTAATTCCATTTAAAATAAAGTTGAAGTTATTGAATAATTGGTTTTTATTTCGGAAATAATGCTCATCATATAGAGTTTATTTTCAAAAGATAAAAATGATAGATATTTTTATATCTATCATTTTTATCTTATAATTCTATATCTATATCGATATAAATCTATAGCGTCAACAGTGGTAATCTTTAGATTAAATAAGTGATAAATGGAAATTAAAACCGTTAATTAATTATATTATCTTCATTGGTCAATAAAATGTTAGCCAAAATTAGAAACCAAAACAGTTTTTTTTTTTGAGATACGGTATTTATATCATTGATCTACTTCAGCTACTTGAGAAATACAAAAATTCTGTTAGATAAGTAGTACGATAGGTATATAAATGCATTTTTTTTTTTTATATTATATATAGACAGGATACCCAAACTATGTTTTTATAGTACGGATTATGTTTAAATAGACTACATAATATGTTTAATATAGAAACCCTAGAGAAGAAGGGAGTACTTAGTATCTACTATTATACTAGTTATACTAATTTAATACATGTATATCACTTTAATATAACTCTCATGAAACATATTATTTTAAAGGTAAATAATATTTGATAATATTTGTGGTCCGAAAAATTATCGGATTAAATTAAAGAAATTCCATATGTTTGTAACTAAATTAAGTTTATAGAAATTAAATGAAATTATTTCATTTCAAATTCTAATTTTTGTAACTAAATAAGTTTATAGAATTAAATAATCAATTTTGAATGCATAATAAAATTATGTCTGTCATATTACTCACAGTACTTATATTATGGAAATTTCCCCCTTGAAGTATAAAATGGGATAACATAAATGAAGGCTCTATGGTCGTGTTAGTATTGACTTTAATAAATAATTGTGTAATCAAATTAACCTGAGCTTATTGTCATCGGCGTTTATTTATATAGTTATACTGTATATTATATGTAGAAATATACAGTCCTCTGAATATTTTAATGGGATATGACTAACTTACTTGTAGAAGAGACTAACGTGATATTTTTTATTAATCTGTTTATTTTAAACTAGATATTAAAACTTATTTTTAAAAGATAGAATTTTGTCGCTAAGGCGTTTTCTACCAGTCAACCATAGAGTTAGTTAGAAACGTATAATGGATAGTGCAATATAGTGCAAAAAACTCCTTTTTTATCTTAAAAGGTTTTACAGCTAAAAATCATTAGGTCACAATATTGATAGTAGATTTTCATAAAGTCTATTACTAACATATATTATAGTATCTAACTTTAGTGCTCTTGGAAGAACTATTAAACTATATATAAAAAGAAGCTAAAGTTTAGATATTTAATAAAATAATAAATAATAAATTCTCCAGACTGACACACCAATTCCCTAGTTCCAAACTAAGCTTATGCTTGTGCTATGGATACTAGGTGAACGGATAGACATACTTAAATACGTCTATAAATATCCATGACTAGAGTACAAATGTCCATGTTCGTTACACGAAACATTCGCCCCTAGCGGGATTCGAACCCGCGACCCTCGGTTTCGTCTCCAAAGTCTCTGACCACTCGACCAACGTGCAAGTCCAAAGTTGAGGGTGAACACCTCATATAATTCATATTAAACATAATAACAACATACTCTGCTCATATTACAAGTATTTGTACTTTTATTATTATACATATATTTATGTTCGTTATCGTTTGTATTAGGTATCGATCTAACTCAACATATAGGATATATTTTATCCCATATGTGTGTTCCTATAGGATAAACTCCAGGATAATATATGTACTTCTTGGGATTAACTTTGTGATCTATGCAGGTGCAGTCGTGGCCAAAAGCTAGTTTAAATTCCATTCAAAAGTTTAATTTGAAATATTATAAGACACTAGCTCCTGCCCGCGGCTTCGCTCGCGTGGTACGTCGATAAAACATAGCCTATATGTTATTCGGGTGTATAAGCTACATTATTTTAAAGCTTCATTAAAATACATTCAGTAGTTTTTGCGTGAAAGAGTAACAAACTTCCAAATAAACTTTAAGTAGAATTAGTTAGGTAGTTAGTTAGTTAGTTTTTTCCGAGAGATATAAATAAAGATTAAGTTTCAAACGTAAATCGCATAAAACTATGATCACTCACAAAATAAATAGGTATTTAGGTATGTATATACTTAACCCAGTAGAGTTTTGAGGTACCACACAAAAATGAAAATTAACTTTGAATATATCTTCAGACTAACTCGTAAATGCATCGTTGATCTAATGTAATTAAATGTAGTGACCTAAATGCCTAAGATAAAAAGTAGGTAGATCCATTTTGACTTATTTGAAAAAAAAAAAAAAAAATCAATTCTGTCAAACAACAGTTTTTTTTATATATTAACATTTTTTTGGCACGTTGTGATATTTTTTATTTCAAAATTCACACAGCTCGATGAGATAGCAAAAACACAGTAAACTAGATTTTTTTTCAAAAATTCCATAAATATAATGATATTTTAATTGGAATTAGCAATGATTGTGTCATTTGTATTATTATTTTAAAACACGTTTTTTGACCACCTTGCTAACATGACAAGTAGGTTGCTATTATGAAATTGGTAGGTATTTTACTTTAGGTAACCTATGAATAGTTTTAAATGCTATTTAGGTACTACTTACCTTTGATCTGATTGTCAAACCGGAATACTAGGAGTCTTGTACCCTCATTGACAATAGTAACTAGGTATAATGTACTTGGTGCAAAAAAAAAAGTTGTGAATGTTCTAGAATTGATAGTACATGAGTAGATTGGTTCTTATTCTATGTCGACTTTACTTTTTTAATGCTAATTTCATTTAAATTTATGAATTATATCAAAATATATCATGCGTTACCCCGTTTTTAACTGAGTTTTAGTATAATGATTTAAAAAAGAATTTTAAAGTTATTTTTATCATAGTGCAATTTATTTATTTGTCTAAATTTTATTGCTTAGCATCCATCTCCCATCCTTAACTTTCTGTAGCATCCAATAAAGCTGAAAACTTTTTGACAATCTGGTCAATTCGTTTTGACATTCTGATGACCGAATGACAAAATAATGACGTGTAATATGTCATTTAAACATGCTCATACGCTCTCTTTTACCTTTAATATTCTCAAAATCTAGATTAGTTGACTAACGATCATGGCATCACATGACATCTCATGACTTTGACGGTTGTCGAGAATGTCAATTCTGAAGTTCTGACCTGCCCAGGTATCTGTATTAGAGAACCGTAAGTAGTGAGCAGTAATAATGACGTCATATTTCATGTACAGACAACCTTTTACAGTTTCGAAATATACGAAACATAATTTACGAAATAAGAAATAATCTTAAAGATTTGCCACCTTCTTGATGATTTTCAAAACGGTATTTAAATTAAAGAACAGATAATATTGTTTAAAGATCAAAATTAAAACCTGTATTTAAAAAAATACAGATTTTGTAGTCAGACGTTAAGACCAGTCACCTATTAGGTACTTGATCTTTTACTATTATAATACCTACCATTGTATTGACTGTTTTTGGTTTAGGTAAATATAGTAAAAAAAATAGTTATACGCTCTGAAAATTAGATCTATTAAATAAACTAAATCGAGGTTGGATCTGACCTTGCAAGCTGTGTTGTCGTGCTTTTTTATTTATTTAAGTATATAAAATAAAAATACACACCCTCATAATCCTTATTACCTGAAGAAAATGGGATAAGGTGTTAAAGCCTGTAACCAACCAACCAATTTAATGTATGACATCATTTGCATTTACAGAGATAACATCTTAAATCGTTCGACTGGTCTTTAGACTGGCTTTGAACCAAGTACTAACGATGTTAAGACTAATAATGCCACCAAAATACATAAATAATAGATAAAACAACAAATAAAACAAAACATTGTATTTTAAAATAAAACAGTTTATTTATATAAATATTTCACATAATGCGATGTTAAGTCGTTATCGCATCCCTGGTTTTTAAACAACAATAATACTATTTTTTAATCAACCCTACAATTTAGCCTTGAAGAATCAAAAAGAAAAAAAATAGACTCATATGCATAGTTTTTGTTCCAGGTGGAGGGCAAAACAATATTTTTTTGGTCCTAAGGGGGGATGAGGGGGGTGAGTCGAATACAGCTTGACCTGACTTGACTTGCGTACGCCCATGCTCATAGGCTCATTGTAAATTAGCTCTTAATTTTTCTGATAGGTATGCCAATGGTTAAGAAGAAATGAACATTTCAAAATGGCTGCAATATACCTACCTATATGTATTTTAATTTGTTTTTATTTATTGATAATAAGTATAATAGAAAATATCAGATAATGTTACTCAATTTCAGTCTTCCACCTGATTCCTGAGAATCCTTTATATAAGAGGACTTAAACTGCGTTTTAGCCTTTCATGTCAGCTCTACTTAACTTGCTTAGCTCTTACATGTTAGCCTGTGACTTTTCTTTTGAGAGCTTTAGCCGGGGGAAGAGAAGTACCTAACGTATAACGGATCTTAGGGGTAAACTAGATGACCAAGACGCATGACAGCACACAGCCCTAATTCGAATTTTAATAAATATTCAAAATATCTTTTTTTTTATTTAGACCTCAAAACACTTATCAATCGTCTAATGTACAAAAAAGCAATGTGAATCCACCAACAGTTCTGAATGTCGTTCCTACCGAGAAGTTTACCGACCTGCAAGAAATTCCACACTTCCTCTTTATAAAGCCAAGTAGTCCAAAAATACGGAATATACAGATTTTATTAACATACATACATAATATCAAGCCCGTAATCCCTGAAGGGGTAGACAGAGTCAAAGGGGCAGCAGGCGCCTTTTCCACATTCAGCCGAAAAAAGCCTAGGCTGGGTTAGATAAATAATTGTGAAAAGCAGTGACAAGTGGCTAGCTCGTCGCCTACACAATCACACACCCAAAAACTTACGACATGCTAGGCAAGGAACACAGTTGGCATATTTTTTAAGTCCCAGACCAACATGGACAATTTTAACAAGATTCTATTAATAGATTCCCGGTAGATACAACATTCCGAACCGGTGGTAGAATCATATAGCTTTACCTATATTTGACGATTTATAAGTGTTTCCTTGAAGCATATATAAATAAAGAATATTTTGACTTTAATTTGACTTAGACTTTGATACATACCAAGTCAACTATACCAAGTCACATAGCTTATATTCGTGGGCAATCTAGGCAAGTATTAGAAGATAGAATCCAATTAACTATAGTACAACCTCGGCATTATCTTGAAATAAGCCCAAGGTCATTTTATCTGAAGCCTATTGCAGACCTCAACTGTGGGGTCAAACATGCACCTGTCATTCCTGATAACATAATCTGTTGCATGTATACTAGGTAACCTCTGCATAGTGTTGGTAAGGACTTGAGTTCTTTAAGTACTTATTTAGGGACTGGACTCGTAAATATAATTTTGTCCCATGTTGGTCTGGGACTTGGCCCATGTTGATCAGGGACAAAAAAAAAAGAATGTGCCAACTGTGGTTCTTGCCTAGCATCTCGTAAGAGGCGACTAATGGTTTACGGGCTTTTGGGTATGTGACTGAGTAGGCGACGAGCTAGCCACTTGTCACTTCTTTTTCACAGCTTTCCATCCAACCCAGCCCACTGTCCCATGTTGGTCTGGGACTTAAAAAGAATATGCCAACTGTGGTTCTTGCCTAGCATGTCGTAAAAGGCGACTAATGGTATATCGGGTTTTGGGTGTGTGATTGTGTAGGCGACAGGTTAGCCGCTTGTCACTGCTTTTTCACAATCGTCCATCTGACCCAGCCCGGCTTTATTTTTGGCTGAATGTGGTTGAGGGGGCTTGCTGCCCCTTCGACTCTGCCTACCCCTTCGCGGATCGTGAGCGTGATGTTATGTATGTGTGGACTCGTAAATAAGAGCTTAAGCCTTTTTGTAAGCGATAAGACTCACGAGTCCTTTCAATATGACACGAAAATTCGAGTCTTTACAATATACATTTAAAGAGACTGTTAAGACTCGAGTTTTTTGCAAGTTCCAAAGACTTTTTAGCAAAAGTGAGTTCCATAAATATTGTATTGATATAAATTTCTAGGCTATAGTGTTATACTTACAATCAGGCAATTTATCGCAAATTTATATACTCCTTACAAGTAATTCAGAAAATAATAATTATAATATGGACTAATTAAGCTTTTGTTTTCTTTAATTTCATTTTAATAGATTTCAACAGTACTCCAGGGAGCACTATGACCTTTTAAAACCAATTGCGTCTGGAATATGGCTTGACAGGTTAAGAATAAGTTTATTGAATAATATTTAGTAATCAATAATTTGCTAAAAACGGCAAATGTACAAGCGGACTCAAATTCTCCAAGGCTTAAGGTTTTTTTTAAAGACCTTGAGTTCCATAATAAAAACTCAGTTCTATTAGTCAAGTCTTTTTGGATTAGGACTCTACGAAAGGACTCAAGACTCGGAACTCGGACTCATTTTAGTCTAAGTCTTGCGACCTCAAAATATGAGGCCAGTCCCCAAATTAGGACTTCAAGAACTCAAGTCCTAGCCAACACTAGCTCCGCATTTATCTGTTAACAATAAGTGTAATTATTATTATTGTTGGATAATGAGCGTACCTAATCTCATTTTAAAATAAGTACACTAATTGCTTTCTTTTTGTTAGTGATGTGGCAAGTGAAAAAGCGAATATAATTTTATTAACTGACTTTAAAAAAAAGAAAAAGGTTCTCAATTCGACTGTTTTTTTTTTTGGTTATCTACTAACATATACTATCCTGTGATTTAAGCTATTCTTATGTAGATCTCTATCCCTCAGGAAAGGCCTTTTCTGAATGTAATAGATTCTCTGTCCTTTTTTGTACCTATACTTGACAACGCGTATGCAAAGTAACACGAGTATACCATTACTTGCCTTTTACGACATGCTAGACAATGAACACAGTTGTCACAGTCTTTTCGAGTCCTAGACCAACTTGGGACAGAAGTTAGTTAGTTAATTATTTAATAACTAACGAATTTCTTAGTTAAATTAAACAAATTCTAAATTTAAATTCTGGAGACTGTAACACCAATTTCCTGGTTCAAAACTAAGCTTATAAGCTTAGTGCTATGGATACTAGATGAACGGATGGACATACTTAAATACGTTTATAAACATCCATGACTGAAACATTTGCCTCTAGCGGGATTCAAACCCGCTACCCTTTGGTTTTCGGTTTCTGATAATAACTGTCCTGACTCGTCCAATTGTTGCCCCTAGTCAGGGAAATAGGGAAAATTTGCAACTCTCAGGAATTCTTAATTAAAAGGCAACTTATAATAAATGAGATATACAACATTTATTTTACAGTTTTATCGCATAAAAATAACATTGAATAGGGCTTTTACCAGGAAAAAAACTATTTTCAAAACCTAATTCAGCTATGTCTTGTTCTGAAATAAAAGAAACGATATGATTGCAACTCTGTTGCAGTCAATTTTGCAATTCCTCGTAATTCGAGTCCTGACGGCTGGATACTCGCTAGACACGCGTCCCCGAAATGCGATCGACTGTAAAAAATGGAAAAAGCAAGGGACAACCTCCCCGCTCGGACGGTCTAATAATAATTGGGTGTTGTTTGTTCACCGACACCACCCCGGTCTCCCCTCTGTCTGGTCCCGGTCTGGTTTACTAACGCGTATCCTAGACGGGCTCAATAAATACGTTCCACACAAATACACATTAAAACTAAACAACATTTCGACGGCAGACTCGCAAATGGCACTCATTTTATTATAAAACTTTTAGAATTGTGAATTCGGTTCTCTCTGCCTACCCCGCTAGGGAAGTGGCGTGAAGTTTAGTTAGTTAGTAAGAATTGTGAAATTAGTACTGAGATTTTTAAAACAATAACTCTATGTAACACTTTCGATAATAAATTATTATATTAATTCAGTATCCAGATCTATGTTTAACGTTAACTGTTATTATACTTTAAATACCTAGTACTTAGTTTTAGATTGACACATTAAAATCCTTGTCAGTGGAACTCAGAATCGTTTTTAACCGACTTCAAAAAATTTTCTTCTCAATTCGACTGATTTTTTTTTTAATATCCAGGATAATGTCTATGATAAATAGATACACGTTGATCAATATTTTACAAATTTGTTGATATTTCTATAAATATAAATACTTTCTTAAGACCGACATAAAGACATATATATATTTTTTTATTTACACAATTTTACGTAATTGTTATTATACAATAACTGCTATTTTTGTTTGAATCCATCTTGACTAAGTAAATGACCATCCCTTTAATAGACTAAAATAGATAGTTTGTATAGTGACCAGCAATTATCTAATTGCCATACGAGTAGATGTCTGCTGGTTCAGTTTCAAATATAAATAGCCCAAATGTAATTATGTACATTTATTAAAATAAAAATTAAGTCAAATAAAATATTATAACCAAATCCTTCATTAACTCGAAATATTTAAAACCAAATCCCTAATTGTCTCAACTACATGACATATGTTCATGTCAATTAGATCAAGCCTTTACTTCTTTCAACTATAATTCATAATTCAGACGATGTCATGTCATTCAGAGTCATGATTGCAAATTATAAAATTCTAATATAACATGTGATATAATCCATACTTGTTTATATTAGCTATGAAACAATTTCTTGTCAATAAAGCAATCAATCATTACAAGAACATACATCTTAGTAGTAGGTATTAAAAAGTCCATTGACGTAACAGGTCATTGTAAGAAATAAAACATAATGTATTTATTGTAATTTAGATATCCATTAACTGAACATAGTACAATATGCTTACGATTTTGTTATTTATATATTTACTTATTTCTATTTGATTTACCATCAGCTACAAAGTAAAATTAAATATACCCATTTTTTGTTACACGTGTGTGAACATAATATCTATTTGCTATCTTTCATAGTTGTATATTTGTCCCTTTCTGGCGTATTATGAGGGTACTGGTTAGAAATTTATGCAACCACCAACGGTTTATATGATATAAATATTGATTAGAACAAAGTGAACAAATTACATTGTTGTCTAAGGTTATATCACACCGGTAAATTAACACTTTTCGTACAGGTAGTTCACGTTCGTCGTCATAACCTCTTACTTACCTACTTCTGAAAGATTTTAGGTTAATAGGCAATTTGAATGGTAACCAACCTAACTTTTAGCGAAGTCTCAGTACCTATGTGTATACTTTCCAATTGATGGCACGTCTAATTTCACCTACGCATTATTTATATGGGGGAAGTGTTGTTGAAGAATGCATCAAAAATATTTTTGAAGAATTATTTGAAATGAAATTTCTACATTGGTACAAATTTCCAACTATCTATCAGCTCTACATCGTCTCTACATTTATGACCTTACGTACAACGCCATCTAACGGCGAGTATTAGTATGAAAATAAGCATACCATTATGTTTTATAATAAAATATTTCTATTCGACAATAGATGGCACTACTTGTTACTAACTTCACATTGGCTAAATATACTAATGCCATTGCTAGGATTTTTTTTTATTAATTTGACACCTAGGTAGCTAACTTCATTGCATTACGTGCATCAAAATTTGAAAGATGGCCACCGTAAAGTTTGCAGTTGTTGATGTAAATGATTTTCTATCTAAAAAACAGGCCGCTGAACCGGACATCGCTGGAGATTGGGCTAAATTAGAAGAACTTTATAATAAAAAGTAAGTACAAATTACATTTATAGCGTATTGATTACAAAAATTAATGATAAACAATAATAACCTCTTGTCTTTGTTTTTTGCAGATTATGGCACCAATTGACTTTAAAGTTACTGGAATTTGTAGACCACCCGACACTGCAGGCCGGCGACAACCTAATTCAGTTGTACAACAACTTCCTGACCACTTTTGAAAACAAGTAAGATATGCAAGTCATAGTTTTGTTGATCAACTATTGACTTTGAATTCACATCTTTATTTCTTTTAAATTATTATTCAGACTTTTACAGATTGCATTGTGCCGTAGATCAGATTAAACGCGAATCCTTACATTCTATATTTTAGCTTTGTCTAATCTCTAACTATGAATGTTTGAAATATGTATTACTTACAATGATGAGTGATGTTCATTAATTTGCTACATACACCTTAAAAATTATATACTGGACGCTAAACATTTTTTGATTATTCAGATTCACTAAACAATAGATGTAGGCATAATGGAGTAGTTAAAACATCTTGGTTGTTTGTGTACCAGATTTTGTGTAATAGGTGTTTTTGTTTCCATAATAGCTTTATGTCTACGAATTTGTTGTTATTAACCTTGTTTCATCTCACAATTCAAACTGCTCTATTTCAGAATAAATCCACTGTCGCTAGTAGAGATTGTCGCTCACATCGTAAAGCAGTTCACAAACAAGAAGGATGCCATCGCATTCCTCGAGAAGATGGAGGCCAAGGTGAAGGCCAATGATGAAGCGCTGGCGCTTTGCAAGGTATGTATTAGGAGGATTTGCAGCAAGTTTAAATTTAAATTACAAGAAGAATGAGTTTTAATACAGTATTAGCTTCATACTTACCTAAACAATGCTTTAATCATGCATCATTCACAATTTATGAAAATATCACGATAAATCAATTTAACAGTCAAATTTGGAGACCGGCTCGACAACAATAAGTTTGACCTAAAGGAATTTAAGATTATATTTAAAGAATACTGCCTTATAGGCATACAATCAATCTTTAATTAATATGATTTGACTGTATGGAAAAGCTTCAATTCATTTGAATTGAAAAGTACCTTTATTGGAATAAAAAATATAATTGTGCAAGATTTCATCAAAGTTAGTAAAGTCTGCAATGTATATGAATTTTATTTTCATTACACAGCTCTTAATATTTAATTTTTATTTACAGGTTCTTCAAGGCCAGATCTACCTAGAAAATTTGAATGATCTCGATGCCACAGAGAAGATCATCGAGACATTGGAGGGCACGCTGGAGGACGCTGACGGAGTGACTCCCGTACACGGACGATTCTACAAGCTGGCCTCAGAGTATTACAGGTATGATGTCTAAACAGACGAACACTTCCAACAAATTATTTATCTAAGACAGCACATAATTAAGACTAACTTCTTTCCACAGCTTTGCTCGCATGGGACATTAATGAAACGTAACTTATGTGTTATTCTAATATATATAATCAGGATCTCTTGTGCCTAGGTATCTGCTGATCTATTTACTATAAGAACCTATCAATAATATTTCCATGCCTAATGTTATTAAGACTGCCTTGTTGGTCTAGTGGTAGCATGCGCTGCCTAAGGACCAAGAGGCCCCGCGTTCAAAGCATGTTAAGCCATAGGTTCTGTGCTTCGACCTCTTCGGTCATGTCGGTGCCCTCTCATCAGACTATGAGAGTGAAGAAAGAGAGTGCACCTGTGTTTGCGCACACACTTGTGCACTATAATATCTCCTGCGTGGCTAATTCTCGTTGAGATTGGCCGCCGTGACCGTTATCGGTTAGGAGGACATTATTATATTGTTGTTAAATAAATCGTTGGTAAACGCGTGTGTATTGCGCAGGGTGCGCGGCCCCATGGACCGCTACTACCGGTCGGCGCTGCGCTTCCTGGGCTGCGCGCGCGCGCCGGCGCCGGCCGAGCGGCGCGCGCTGGCGCTGCGCCTCGCGCTCGCCGCCGTCAAGGCGCCCAGCGTCTACGACCTCG
>OX596230.1:69115-173461 GCA_951394215.1 Glyphodes perspectalis
TTCTTTTAATTGTTTTTCGTGTAATTTTTAATGTAGTTCCAATCGATTTAAATTAATTGTAACAGTAGAAAAATATGTGAAATTACAGTTTTTTTTTCGTGTAATGTGAAGTAAGTATAGGGCGGTCTAAATAGGAAATCGATAAGTCGAGACGAATTGCGCCTGTGTCGTCCAAGACAATACACCGTTCGACCCGACACAATAAAACCTCCTTACGTATCTTGCACAAGCATTTTTCTTCTAAATCGGCTTTACACCAAATAGGTTTAGTAACAAAAAGTATTGTTTCGCGTAAATATATTTACTCGTTACGTCACGATGCGGCCATTTTGAAAATGGGCTTGTCGTGAAGTTCCTTCGAGTTTTCGTGGCGATCGCTTCCTTGTAGCTGGAGACGTGGAACGACTACCGGATTGTGTGAAAAAGTGGATTTTTAATACTAATCAAACGAAAAAAATAGTGATAAACAAGTGCTTTCTTTTTGCGGGAGCAGTGGACATTCCCAGTGTCAGACTTTTGGGGTAGGTCAAAATCCGTTGTTGAAAAGTTAGGCCAAATGTGAACGAAATTAGGTAACTGTGCGTGTCGAACTGTGTGGTAAGGTGTTTAATGTGTGAAATTATGTAAATCTTTCAAAATTTCCTTTTTTGATAGCTGACATCTTGAAATTTGGACTGAACGCACACTTGTGCCTTCTGACGTTCGGTGCCTTTGTCGAGAAAAAATAAGGACTTGAAAATTCTAGAAACATTTTCAAAATGGTGAATTCCTTCTGTAGTGACATTGGCTGTAGACGTAAATAAACAAAAGAAGATTTTTAAATTTACTTTTTGTCTTGTATAAAAATAATTAATAGCATCAGAAATATAATTAAATTGCTCATCAATATTTTCTATCAAAAACCGGCTAGAATTTTTGATAAAAATTTAAGGTTTTTCCTAAAATACCTTGTGCCTGTTCTTGAAAGGGCCACGCCCTTTTCAGACTCTACATTTTCTTGCACTGTTTTAAATTAATAAAAATAGCAAAATTAACTAAAATTAAAAATAATTCGAACAGTCGTATACAATCTCACGTTTAATACTGGCATGAAATATACTGAATTAAATTTGTTTATACAACTTTTAATATTCTCATTCATAGACAAAGGATATCAAGTATTATTATCTTAAGTTCAAACCCTAATTTCTTAGCAATGATTAACCCTAAGATATATGATTGCAAATCATAGATGTTATTTACAAAGGCCACGCCTCTCTTTGAAGCTCTACATATTTTTCTCTATTTCAAATAAATTCCTAATTTGCATTTTTTTGTATATTCACAAATTTCCTATATTTACAAATTTATTTATTATTTACAGTAGTATATATATATAAATATATATATACATAAGATATCTTTTGTCTACGGCTCCGCTTGTGATATACGTAATTGTACATAGACTATCGCGCCTCCCGCGGGATCTATCGATTTTCTAGGGATGATGTAGCCTAAGGGAGGAAGCAGTCTGTGGCCTCTACGGCTCCAAACACTTGGCGAATGCAATTGCGTTACGATGTTACGTTTAGGTTTGAGTGCAAACCTTATAAAACTGCTTTCGCGTTTATAATATTAGTAGGATTAAAGTTGAAATAAATTAATATTTTAGTTCCATGTTGGTCTGGGACTTAAAATAATGTGTCAACTGTGTTCCTTGCCTAGCATGTCGTAAAGGCGACTAATGGTATATCGGGTTGGGTGTGTGATTGTGTAGGCGACGAACTAGCCACTTGTCACTACTTTTTCATAATTTTCCATCTAACCCAGTCCAGCCCAGTTTTGTTTCTGGCTGAATGTGTTTAAAGGGGCCTGCTGTCCCTTTGACTCTGCCTACCCCTTCGGGGATTACGGTGTGATGTTATGTATGTAAATAAAAGAGCGGTGGTAGCTCAATGGTAAGGACACACGCCTCTTAACCGAGGAGTGCGGGTTCAAACCCGGGCACGTACCTCTGGATTTTTCAAATCTATGCACGTATTTATACCACTAGCTCGGCGGTGAGGGAAAACATCGTGATGAAACCTGCAAATTCAAACAACTTTGGATTTGTAACCATGATCCAAAATTTGTCTGGTTCCCCTATCTTAAGGTTGCAAAGGTCAGATCGGCAGTCGCTTCAATGTAATTACCAGACTCGCTAAATCCTGGATCATGGCTAAGCGGACCCCGTCTAAACACGGGACATAACGCTAGGAAGATAATAAATAATAATAAATAATTAATTCTTCAGACTGGCACACCAATTCCCTAGTCCCAAACTAAGCTTATAAGCTTGTGCTATGGATACTAGGTGAACGGATAGACATACTTAAATACGTTTATAAACATCCATGACTCAAGTACAAATATCCATGTTCATCACACGAAAAATTTGCCCCTAGCGGGATTCGAACCCGCGACCCTTGGTTTCGTGGCCAGGGTCTCTGACCACTCGACCAACGGGCCAGTCAGATGATGATGATGATGATGTTATGTATGTAAATGTTTAACAAATGTCATGTTTATTACATAGGTACTCAGTTTTCTTTATTATACGTCTATATGTGCACTTTACTGATAACTTATCGTACTGCCGTGGTACGAAACACGAAGACTTTATAGTCGCACTCGTAATGAATGCATTTACCATTCCCACTTGACGAGTATACAACTGCAACGTTCATTTAAAGTACAGTTAACTAACTAACTAACTAAACTTCACGCCACTTCCCTAGCGGGTAGGCAGAGAGAACCGAACGCCATAGCACGATCCTTACACACCTCGCCTCTTTAACATCCATGATCCTTTTTATACAAGCTCTACGGTTTTTATGTAAAGTACAGTTAAATTACAATTAATATAAACTCTATAATGTTAATTTCCGTTTAAGTAAAAAATACTGTTAAATATATTTAAACTTACTAATATTAATCTATACAGCTAAAGAGTTTGTTTGGTTAATCGCGCTCATCTCAGAAAATATTGGTCCAAATTGAATTTTTTTTTTATATTTTACGTTATTATAAATAGAGGAAGGCTATATATATAGGCTATCTAAAATTTACCATAAACACGGGTGAAACCGCTGGTGCAGCTAGTATAAAGTAAAATTACGTCTAGAGTCGTCCATTTTCCCCAAATAAAAAGGACTGGCAACAGATATATGTAGAGTGATAAATTATATATAAATATACGTGAAACTTTTATATAAGTTTGTTCTTTAATCCTGAATAAAAATAAGTGTCAATTAATGTATGAGTCGAGAATAATTTGATGAAACGTCTCATGTAATGGCATTTAATGAAACATACTTAAGATCTATTTGAGTTTCTGAATAAAGTTGGTAGTTATAAGATTAAGTGTTAAACTGTTAATTTTCAAGCAATCATATGTACATGTAATTGTACTTATTTTATTTAAAAAGAATCAAAATTACATTAAGTAGAAGATACTAAGTTCAATTCCAGTTTAAGAATAATAATCGTTAATACGCATTATCAACCATTATTAACCGACTTCATGTAGAACTTTCATTACCCTTTTATTAAAAAAAGGAATAGACTTGTTTTCAGAAAGTGTCAAAATGACTTTTGACGTATAATAAATCCTCAACCGTATTTTTTTTTCGAAAATTCTGTTTGTAAATCAATCGTTTGTTAAATATATACATACTTTGTAACGTAGAATATTTCTAGGAAGGAAATAGCAGTCTTGTATGACGCATGCGTAGGGGTCGCTCGTCCCGGGCATCTAGCTCCCACAGGCGACAGCGATTTATTCCTTCAGGAGTTAGCGATTTCCTTTCATATATACGACTGCACCCAGGTTATATATATAAAGACTAAGGCATTTGCCGATAAACGGGGTATCTGACACAAAAATGTTATTACAATTTGTGCAATAACTCCTGAAATTAGCGCGTACAAACAGACTTTTCCGCTTTATTATAAAATAAATAGTAATTCTTCCTTCCTGCTAGTCTGCTCTGATTAATCTTACACTTTTATTGTAATCATATTATGTCATCTCCCACAGTCATTGATTGTATGATTTGGTTTAGAACTTAAAAAGTGTATATTACTCATGTATATTTTGACGCCGAAAAGAGTAACTACCGAGTTTCTTGCCGGTTTCTTCTCGGTAGAATCAGCATTCCGAACCGGTGGTAGATTCACATTGCTCTAAAGATTTTGTAAAATTGACGATTTATATGTGCATTTTTTAAGGGCTACATAATTAAAGACATTTTGAATTTTAAAAAAAAAATTGGAGTGAATTTATTCCAAACTAAGTATGGAACACAATTTAAGAAAGAGGGTTTTACAGTATCATGATACAGAATTTAGCGAGCCTGGTTATTAAAATAAAGTAATATCGTATCTGGCCGTAATTACGAGTACATCTTCCATCTTTTTTGCTATCACAATTTTTGCCAATGTTAAGAAATATTTTGAGAAATTTTAACAAATAAATACTGGGTTACAATTCGTAAGGCTTAAATTGTGCTCTCGTGACCGGATTTTCTCTACTTGTTACCTTCCAGTTAAAAACTCCTACAAGATCATATGAACAAATAGTTTTGCTCTACACGATAAATAGTTGTTGATAAGGCAACTTTGTTCCTTTAAAGTTTATTGATATAAATAATTAAAACAATGTCACAGTGTTATCTACGCAGCGTGGTCTGAATCTGTTAAATGGACAGTGTATTTGTCTATTTTAATGTTGTTGTTCGAGCTACTACTGAGGATGTAGTGCTCGTTTTCTACCAACAGATGGCGTTGGGTGTAGATTGCCACGCGGTGGCATTTCGTTTTACCGAGCACATATATACCCAACGCCATAGAGTTCAAATTAGACCATAAGAGACCATTCAAGACAATGAGTAGATCATTAAAAGACCATTACACCAATTATACTAATTAGACCATGCATTAAATTTAGTTCACTAGAAGTTCGGTGTTTCATTCAATCTTCCTGTGACGGTGCTGGGTCTGGTTACAGTCTATACAATCGTAAAAAGCGACTAATGGTATATCGGGTTGGGTGTGATTGTGTAGGCGACGAGCTAGCCGCTTGTCACTACTTTTTTACAGCTTTCCATCTAACCCGGCCCAGTTTTATTATAAGTTTGAATTTTTTTAATATTATTTATTGAAATATTAGCTTTCTGCACTCGTTCTTCATATAAACTTTAACTGTGCCAAATCACATACTCAATAACTCATACTCATACAAAAGGAGTACAATGTTTTTGCTTCACGTAATCATATAGAGATAAAGTACAGGTTTCATCACGATGTTTTCCCTCACCGCTGAGCTAGTGGTATAAACGTACATACGTTTGAGAAATCCAGAGGTACGTTTGGAGCGGTGGTAGCTCAATGGTAAGGACACGCGCCTCTTAACCGAGGAGTGCGGGTTCAAACCCGGGCACGTACCTCTGGATTTTTCAAATCTATGTACGTATTTATACCACTAGCTCGACGGTGAAGGAAAACATCGTGATGAAATCTGCAAATTTAAAAAAAACTTTGGATTTGTAACCATGATCCAAAAATTGTCTGGTGCCCCTATCTTAGGGTTACGAAGGTCAGAGATCGGCAGTCACTCCAATGTAATTACCAGACTCGCTAAATCCTGGATCATGCTCTAAGCGGACCCAGTCTAAGCACGGGACATAACGCTAGGAAGAGGAAGATGATGTTTGAACCCGAACCGGTTAAGAGACGCGTGTACCTGCCATTGAACTACCGCATGCCTGATAAGGAACACAGCCAGCGCATTATTTTCAAGTCTACCAACATCAGAAATTTTGCATTTAATGTGATTTAATTAATCATTTGTCATTCGAATGTCACACATTAAAGGGCTGTTGATACAACAACGCGATATAGCGATAGGTATTAAATGACAATGTAAGCGCGTGACGTCACGGCGTGTTGCCGGCTGACTCAAGTGAACGCATTCTGCATTTGATGTGCATTATTTTGTGCGATGAGGTGGTGGCCCGATGGTGAGGTCACGCGCCTCTTAACTGAGGTGTGGGTTCAAACCTGGGCACGTACTATGGGTTTTAAATCTATGTAGGTGTTTATATCACTAGATCACTATTTGACTGACCCGTTGGTCGAGTGGTCAGAGACCCTGACCACGAAAACAAGGGTCACGGGTTCGAATCCCGCTAGGGGCAAATGTTTCGTGTGATGAACATCGACATTTGTACTCGAGTCATGGATGTTTATAAACGTATTTAAGTATGTCTATCCGTTCGCCTAGTATCCATAGTACAAGCATAGGCTTAGTTTGAAACTAGGGAATTGGTGTGTCAGTTTGAAGCATTTATTATTATTATAGCTCGGCGGTGAGGCAAAACATCGTGATGAAACTGGTAAATACAAAAAATTGTGGCTGCATATTTCAATATTGAAATTACTCAGTAACAGCCCGGAGTCAGGAAATGAGAGGTTGAAAAGTACGTTAAGCCGTTGGTCCTGCGCCTGACTCGCTCCGGTCACGTCGGTGTCTCACCGGACTATGAGAGTGAAGGAACAGAGAGTGCACCTGTGTTTGCGCACACACTTGTGCACTATAATATCTCCTGCGCAGTTAGCTAATCCCCGTTGAGATTAGCCGCCGTGACTGATATCAGTTAGGAGGACATTATTATTGTACTGTGGAGGGCGATGTTAGCTTGTCAGAGATGATGTTAATCGCTACAATGTGTTAAACCGGTTCTATCTAATCAAATCTGGAGTCGGTGGTATCTGGATCGTTTCGCGGAGTCAGCGCCGGCGCAGCGGAATGGCGTGTCAACAGTTCAGGTGGTGTACACACAGGCTTACATAGATATTGCCAGCGACTTTGTACATGTGAAACTAATAGAATAGATTTAATTTATTTATATCATCATCTTCATCTTCCTAGCGTTATGTCCCGTGTTTAGACGGGGTCCGCTTAGACCATGATCCAGGATTTAGCGAGTCTGGTAATTACATTGAAGCGACTGCCGATCTGACCTTCGTAACCCTAAGATAGGGGAACCGGTCAATTTTTGGATCATGGTTACAAATCCAAAGTTGTTTGAATTTGCAGGTTTCATCACGATGTTTTCCCTCACCGTCGAGCTAGTGGTATAAATACGTACATAGATTTGAAAAATCCAGAGGTACATGCCCGGGTTTGAACCCGCACTCCTCGGTTAAGAGGCGCGTGTCCTTACCATTGAGCTACCACCGCTCATTTAATAAATTCATATACAGGCTACTAATGGTATATCGGGTTGGGTGTGTGATTGTGTAGGCGACGAGCTAGCCACTTGTCACTACTTTTTCACAATATTCCATTTAAACCAGCCCAGTTTTGTTTCTGGCTGAATGTGGTTAAAGGTGCTAGCTGCCCCTTTGACTCTGCCTACCCCTTCGGGGATTACGGGCGTGATGTTATGTATGTATGTATGTACAGACATATGCATATAGAAAGGTCTAAGTGTAACTCGAGCCGGAGACATAACGCTTTAGGGAGATACACCATCTTGTCCACAATGCTGAAACGGATAGGCAGAGTCAAAGTAAATATCCGACTAGATCACATACATTGATCTGACTCCGAGGTAAGTAGCTTAAGCACTTGTGTTACGGATATCAGAAACAACAGTGGTATTACAAATATATACTTAAATAAATATTAAATATTAACACCCAGACACAGAACAAACACAAGTATTAATCATACGAATGTTCTGGGTGGGAATCGAACCCACAACTCTTGGCGCATGGGGCAGGGTCACTACCGAATGCGCCATCGAGCCAGTCTTAAAGTAGAAGTAGGATTGGTTGGATGATAGAAATTTGTGAATAAGTAAAAATTTTGCGCGACCCTTCTCCTTCCAAAAATAAGCAAATTCTCCTTCCACAACTACTGTTAAGTATTCTTATTTGTTCCTTGTAACAAAATAAATAATTATAAATTCTCCAGACTGACACACCTTTTCTTTAATTCCAAACTAAGCTAAAAGTCCCATGGATACTAGGTGAACAGATAGACATACTTAAATACGTTTATAAACATTGACTCAAGTACAAATGTCCATGTTCATCACACGAAACATGGCTCCTATCGGGATTCGAGCCTCGAGCACTCGACCAACGGGCCTGTCAATAAAAAGCTGTCAGTGAATATCTCAGTAAAATAGGATCATTTGTTTCGTAGTATATGTGATCGACAGACAGACCAACGGAGAGACAATCAGATAAAAGACTGCGGGCCAAGTTTTATTAATTATTTTTGTAATCTTATTACAAGAATCCAAGGTATATTTTGATATACATTTGGTAATGAGCTGACTTAACAAACAAGACACAATTATTTATATCTATAGCCTAGCAGCGCCCCGCGGTTTCACCTGCATAGTTCCCGTTCCTGTAGGAATATGGGGATAAAATATAGCCTATGTTACTTCCGGATAATGTAGCTTTCCAATGATGAAATAATTTTTGATATCGGCACAGTAGTTTTTGAGTTTATTCATTACAAACATACACACACACAAAAATACAAATCTTTCCTCTTTATAATATTAGTATAGACTAGCTGTGCCAGCGGTGTCACCCGCGTTTATGGTTGATGTTATAAAAACTATTTCCGTCATAGGTACATGATTTCTATGTAACTTTAACCATTAAGGCTGCACACGCGACGGAAGCTTAAAATGGACTAACTTCTCCCGTTTTCCCAACATTTCCCTTCACTACTCTGCTCCTATCTATTGTAGCGTAATGAAAAGTATACTATAACCTGCCCAGGAGTATGAAGAATAATTGTACCAAGTTTCGTTAAAATCTGTCGAGTAGTTTTTGTTTCTATAAGGAACATACAGATAGACAGACAAAAATTTTACTGATTGCATTTTTGGCATCAGTATCGATCACTAATCACCCCCTGATAGTTATTTTGAAAATATATTTCATGTACAGAATTGACCTCTCTACAGATTTATTATAAGTATAGATAAAAAACCAGTTGTCACACACCCGTACAAAAACATCAAAGGGGCAGAAAGCCCCTTTAACCACATTCAGCCAAAAATAAAACTGGACTGGGTTAGATGGAAAATTGTGAAAAAGTAGTGACAAATTTTGCTCGTCGTCTACACAATCACATACCCAAAACCCCATATACCTACCATTAGTCGCCTTTTGCGACATGATAGGTAAGGAACACAGTTGGCACTTTATTTTCAAGTCCCAGACCAAGATGGGACAAACGCCAACCTATTTCACAATTATGAATTTGTCTTCAACTTGACCAAACAGTTACTGCGTAAGAAAAATATTATTTGTCCGACTGTACATAGAATGCTAATAAAACCATAATTATACAGCCATCCCTAGGTATATATATCATATTGTTTTCTAAGAGGGATTCTTATATCATCGAGATTCTTATATCAAGGATTCTCAAAATAATTAAAAATAAAACAAAGTAAGTAACATATAAAAAAAATCGACCAATCATATCACGCGGATGAGCCATTTAAATAACCTTTTATGATCATTTACATATTTACATGGAAAACCATTCAAAACTTTTAACAAAAAACCACTTGGACCCATCCCACAAAAAAAAACTAAAACTAACTTATGTATATATTCTAAACTACTATCCCTAAAAAGAAAAAAAACTATATCAAAACCCAACCTCCTTCCTAGAAAACCTCAAAAAAAACCGGCGACCTCGCCGCTCCCGTCCCATCCCGCCAAAAAACAAACCAAAGAGGTCAACACATAACGATGGAGCCGGCGCTATTCGTCGAAAAAAAAACACACAGAAAAAGAATTCCATATTGAAAAAAGAGGCAAAGGCGTTGCAGCCTGGGCCGATAGACCAATAGTGTGGTCTATGAGCGCAGCGCAGGAGTGCAGCGATGCGCCCGCTCGGAATTCGAACGGGCCAATCAAAGGGCGTCGCGCGCTACGCCCTTCGCGGAGCGGCAACGCCGCGGCCCTACAGGACAGACGTGGCTCTACTACTGATGCGGGTAGAGCGGGGAGCTGGGCCATTTGATTTTTTTTTTTTGTTGGTGGAATGAATTTTAAAAAGATTACGTTGGGTGAAAGGAGACCCTTATTTTGAATCTATTATTGATTTGGTAGGGCTGAGACTATTAGGAGCGTGAACGTGGTTTTTGATAAAAAAAATTTTAAAAATAGGAAAAAAGTCAATTTATAGAAACCTTTATTTTTTAATTTTTTGTTTTTATTTTAAACTAGCTGTGCCAGCGGTGTCACCCGCGTTTATGGTTAATATTATAAAGACTATTTCCGTCATACATGATTTCTATGTAACTTTAACCATTAAGGCTGCACACGCGACGGAAGCTTAAAAAATGGAGTAACTTCTCCCGTTTTCCCAACATTTCCCTTCACTACTCTGCTCCTATTGATTGTAGCGTGATGAAAAGCATACCATAACCTGCCCAGGAGTATGAAGAATAATTTTACCAAGTTTCGTTAAAATCCGTCGAGTAGTTTTTGTTTCTATAAGGAACATACAGACAGACAGACAAAAATTTTACTGATTGCATTTTTGGCATCAGTATCGATCACTAATCACCCCCTGATAGTTATTTTGAAAATATATTTCATGTACAGAATTGACCTCTCTACAGATTTATTATAAGTATAGATAGGTATAGATTACTAATTTTCCGTAAAAATGCCGTTTTATACGAGATTAACTGTACCTGGACACGCTGTGAGCTAAAAATAGTTTGTATACCGTTTAGCGAGTGTAGCTTAATAGTAAGATATGTGCCTCATATGCGAGGAATATTGGTTCAAAAATGGACACGTACCTCTGGATTTCACTTTAAATCTAAGTACGTATTTATACTTAACCTTTCCGCGACGGAGAAGGAGAGGAAATGTCGTAATGAAACCTGCACTTGAATAAAAATAATGGAGGTTAACCGTGCCATATGGGGTTCGGTCCTCTCTGCCTACACCGCTAGGGAAGTGGCCTGAAGTTAGTTAGTTAGAGTTTAACCGTGATCTCATTTGTGGTTCTCTTATGTAAGGGTTACGATGGTCAGGTAGTCGTTTCAGTGTAATCACCATGTCTTTATAATTCCTGGATCATGGTCTATACGGACGGTCCGACTAAGCATGAGATATAACGCTAGGAAGATGATGATAGTCTCTGTAATAAAATAAACATACATACATACATAACATCACGCCCGTAATCCCCGAAGGCAGGCAGAGTCAATGGGGCAGCCCTTTAACCACATTCAGCCAAAAATAAAGCCGGGCTGGGTTAGATGGAAAATTGTGAATAAGTAGTGACAAGTGGCTAGCTCGTCGCCTACACAATCACACACCCAAAACCCGATATACCATTAGTCGCCTTTTACGACATGCTAGGCAAGAACCACAGTTGGCATATTCTTTTTAAGTCCCAGACCAACATGGGACAGTGGGCTTGGTTGGATGGAAAGCTGTGCAAAAGTAGTGACAAGTAGCTAGCTTGTCGCCTACTGTCACATACCCAAAAGCCCGTAAACCATTAGTCGCCTTTTACGACAGAAGCTAGTTATAGATATACATATTAAGGAGCTGTCAATCAGTACACCGGTTCACGTGACACTCTGCCCGGTGCGTACTTCGTATGCATCCTTCACTGCAACGTTATGCGACGCTAAAAATAGACGCTGCATACCCGCACATACATACATACATACATACATACATACATACATACATACATACATACATACATACATACATACATACATACATACATACATACATGAAATGAAATGAAATGAATTCTTTAACCATTTTTGGTCAAAAATAAACCTGAGTTGTCTATACTAATATTATAAAGAGGAAATATTTGTATTTTTGTGTGTGTGTGTATGTTTGTAATGAATAAACTCAAAAACTACTGTGCCGATTTAAAAAAATATTTCACCATTGAAAAGCTATATTATCCGAAAGTAACATAGGCTATATTTTATCCCCATATTCCTACAGGAACGGGAACTATGCGGGTGTAACCGCGGGGCGCTGCTAGTGTTAGATATGATAAATACAAAATGTTATAAGTAATGACAATAGGCAATTTTACATTGAGATTACAAAAAAATATTGCTTACGTATTTTTAACCGACTTCAAAGCTAAAAGGAGGAGGTTCTTAATTCGACTGTTTTTTTTTTCTTGTATGTATTTCTTTTGGTCAGCAAATAAAAATGATGAAGGTACAGCGCGTTAAAGTATCTCGTGACGTCACTAGGTGCGTATATTTTTACTCTCCAAGTGACGTAATCGGAGAGGACTCAGATTACGTCACTTGAAACGTCACTTTGGACTACGTCACAAAAAAAGAAGGATCTTTTTTTACTAGTGCGCGGTAGGATTTAAAGATTTTACACCCATTTTTTTTAATTACTTAAATATCAGGACTTTCGAAATGTTTATTTATATATACCTACGTTAATACACTTACATCAAAGTCTCAATATAACCGAGACGCGTGGAGCCCGCTCGGCCTATTTCGCGAATGACGCGTCGCTGCGCACGCGCAACATCTTATGTTGTAAGCCATAAGGGTGAGATTGCTTCGCCTGCAGGTCATCGTTCGCGTTCAGTACAAAATAGTATTACGTTGAGGTCAAGACTCTTGTACGTCGAGATTCGCGTACGTTCAAATGTCACTATAACATTATTCGAGTGAATATTGTTTTGTTGAAACTTTTTTTATTTGTGCTAATAAGGCTTGGTTTTTAATTAAATAAATAAATTGTCTACACCTTTGTCACCAATTCCCTAGTTCCAAACTAAGCTTATGCTTGCACTATGGATACTAGGTGAACGGATAGACATACTTAAATATGTTTATAAACATACATGACTCGAGTATAAATGTCCATGTTCATCACACGAAACATTTGCCCCTAGCGGGATTTGAACCCGCGACCCTTGGCTTCATGGTTAGGTTCTCTGACCAGTCGACTAACGGGCCTGTCGTAGTTAAATAAATGTTCAATATTAGTTGTTTATAGTTATGTAATGTCAGCTGATTCCGTCGGAACCGGAAATGTCAAGCGCGACCGATAATTAACAGCCGGAAGCTGCGCAGGCGCCGGCGCGGCGCGACCACCGCGTGTCCAAGAGGCTAAACAGACTGACAGACAGATAGACAGGTAGATTATACTAGCTGTTGCCTGCGACTTCATCTGCGCGTAATCTTACATGCAACATATTCTTTTTTTGCGAATTCTAATTATTATTTTTTGAATAAAAATAGGTAGCCATCTTTTATCATTTTTTATCACAACAGCTACCAGTGAAAGACCCGTCAAATTAGCTTTAACCGGAAGTGGCGTGAAGTTTAGTTAGTTAGTTAGTTAGTTAGTTAGTTTTTAGCTTACTTCTCCTTCGACTTTGTGTACCCCTTTGGGGATTGTGGGCGTGATACGTACGTATGTATGTGTATCGCGGCCAGGCCTGGTCTGCGAGGACCTCGTCTCGTGAAAGCGGCGCGCCGGCGCCCGCGCACCTTGCGCAACGCTAACGACGTGCAGAGATGCGCCAAGTTCAATCTTCAATAGGCAATGTGCATGATTTTTTTTATGTATTTGTTTAAGTCTGCTATAGCCGGGTAAACAAATCTGGAAGATTATTTTGTATCTTGTTTATTGACCAAGTTAAAAATAATAATAATAAATAATAATAAATTCTCCAGACTGACACACCAATTCCCTAGTTCCAAACTAAGCTTATGCTTGTGCTATGGATACTAGGTGAACGGAGAGACATACTTAAATACGTTTATAAACATCCACGACTCGAGTACAAATGTCCATGTTCCTCACACGAAACATTTGCCCCTAGCGGGATTCGAACCCGCGACCCTTGGTTTCGTGGCCAGGGTCTTTGACCACTCGACCAACGGGCCAGTCAAAAAGGTTCAAAGTTGTCGGTAATGTTGTGGCTACATTATCGTGCTGTCGCGAAGATTTCTATTTGTGTCTCTGTCAGTCTACGTCGTGTAGAGCAGGATAGTAACACGAATATTTGCCTTAGCCCGCTAATCTAACCTCAGCATTAGACATAATGATCCGGTGTGGTATGTGATGTTAAATGACACGGTCGCCATACAACGTGCGTAGAAAGAACCGTTTGCGTGAGAGAGATGGATGTATTTGTTTTAAACTGTAATATCTCGCTGGTCTTTTGATAAATCTTGGTTCTGTTTTTACTCTTAGAAATTCGTTAATTTACTGAAATATTTAAAACACTAAAACGGTCAAGTGCGAGTCGGATATAGGTCTGAATAAATGTAGTGTGCAATGTTTAGCTTGGCAGCGCGGCAGCGGTTAATGTGATACAGGCCGAAAACAGACAGACAGTGTTTAAAAGAACAACATACATACATACATACATACATACATAACATCACGCCCATAATCCCCGAAGTGGTAGGCAGAGTCAAAGGGGCAGCAGGCCCCTTCAACCACATTCAGCCAAAAATAAAGCCGGGCTGGGTTAGATGGAAAATTGTGAAAAAGCAGTGACAAGCAGCTAACCTGTCGCCTACACAATCACACACCCAAACCCGATATACCATTAGTCGCCTTTTACGACATGCTAGGCAAGAACCACAGTTGGCACATTCTTTTTGAGTCCCAGACCAACATGGGACAGTGGGCTTGGTTGGATGGAAAGCTGTGAAAAAGAAACAAGTCGGGAGAGCCGTGTTTAGACGGGGTCCGCTTAGACCATGATCCAGGATTGAGCCAGTCTGGTAATTACATTGAAGCGACTGCCGATCTGACCTTCGCAACCCTAAGATAGGGGAACCAAACAATTTTTTTGTATCATGGTTACAAATCCAAAGTTATTTGAATTTGCAGGTTTCATCACAATATTTTCCCTCAACGTCGAGCTAGTGGTATAAATACGTACATAGATTTAAAAAATCCAGAGGTACGTGCCCGGGTTTGAACTCGCACTCCTCGGTTAAGAGGCGCGTGTCCTTACCATTGAGCTACCACCTCCAATCGAGAGATAACTAATCAGGGAGTTATATTAACGGGTAATGCAAAATAAACTTCATTATTGATATTCTAAATATAGTACCAAAGGCCAAACTGATCCCGACATAACAGTAAGATAGGGGAACCAGACTATATGGGTCACGGCTACGCTTCCACAATTACCTGCATTTGTTTCCTTATAATAGATAGTGAAACATTAATAAAATAAATAAATGAAGATATTTTCCTTGTTAGCAGCCATAAAACCGTAGAGCTTGTATGAAAAGGATTATGAATGTCGAAGAGGCGAGTGAGGTGTGTAAGGATCATGCCATATGGCGTTCGGTTCCCTCTGCCTACCCCGCTAGGGAAGTGGCGTGAAGTTTAGTTAGTTAGTTTTAGTTTTTCCTTGTGTATCAAATATATGCATATATAAACTGACACAAACTTTCGCGTTTATAATTTTTACATTACATATACAAGATTAAATAAAAATAAACAAATTCTCCAGACTGACACACCAATTCCCTAGTTCCAAACTAAGCTTATGCTTGTGCTATGGATACTAGTCGAACGGATAGACATACTCAAATACGTTTATAAACATCCATGACTCGAGTACAAATGTCCATGTACATCACACGAAACATTTGCGTCTAGCGGGATTTAAACCCGTGACCCTCGGTTTCGTGGAACGGGTCTTTGACCACTCGACCAACGGGACAGTCGAAATAGTATAAAACATATCAGACAATATCTCATTGTAGCGGTGGCAGCTCAATGGTAAGGACACGCGCCTCTTAACCGAGGAATGCGGGTTCAAACCCGGGCACGTACCTCTGGTTTTCTCAAATCTATGTACGTATTTATACCACTAGCTCGACGGTGAGGGAAAACATCGTGATGAAACCTGCAAATTCAAACAACTTTGGATTTGTAACCATGATCCAAAAATTGTCTGGTTCCCCTATCTTAGGGTTACGAAGGTCAGATCGGCAGTCGCTTCAATGTAATTATCAGACTCGCTAAGTCCTGGATCATGGTCTAAGCGGACCCCGACTAAGCACGAGACATAACGCTAGGAAGATGATATCAGACTATCTCATACACCTAACTGAAGCGAAAGCAAATGGCTTACGCGTTTATTTCATGGAAATCAATATTGGGAAAATTACTTTAACACCCAGGCCCAAGACAAACCCCTGTTTCATTAACAACTATTTGAACTTGTGACCCTTGCGCTCGAGGTGAAGTCTAAACCATTACACCAACAGGCCTATTGGAATATACAACATTCCGAAATATCGGAGTATTTAATACATACATAACATCACGCCCGTAATCCCCAAAGGGGTAGGCAGAGTCAAAGGGACAGCTGACCCCTTTAATCACTATCAGCTAAATTAAACTAGGGTGGGTGAGATGGAAAATTGCGAAAAAGTAGTGACAAGTGGCTAGCTCGTCACCTACACAATCACATGCCCAAAATCCGTTATACCATTTGATACCTTTAACGACATTCTAGGCAAGTAACACAATTGGCAAATTCTCTGTAAGTCCCAGACCAACATGGGACTTAAAAGGAATAAGGGAAGAAATAAATACCGTCACTAAAGTCTCGATCGAAAAACTGAAACAATATATATATGTTTATTAAACATCTTGACGTTATGACTTGGCCGGACCACTGCCGTGCGCCCATACTGGTTCGTTCCAGACACTTTGATTAATACGTGGTGTGAAATATATCACGTGTTTAACGGTTATAGGTCTCAGTTCGAGATCTTAGTTAAATAACATTTGAATATATATAGCTTTGTGTGGTTTGAGTCTAGGGCGGGTTTGGGTGGTGTTAGACAACCAACCTCCTTAGTAGGAATAACTCTTCAGCAATTAAAACTCATTAAGGGTTGATTTTTCAATAGTCAGATAAAAGATAACAATCGAATAAATTACAATCCGGATGATTGTGAAATGTCATTGCCTGTTTCCTATGTAAAATACTGTGTGACATCCGCAAATTGGTGACTTTATACTTTATCAGACGGTCAATTCTTATCTGACCATTAAAAAATCGGCCCTAAATAAAGGAATAAATGAAATAAATATCAGACTACATCACATACATTGATCTGACTCCAAGGTAAGCTTTAAGCACTTGTGTTACGGATATCAGAATCAACAGTAGTATTACAAATATATACTTAAATATTGGATATTAACACCCAGACACAGAACAAAGCACAATTACCTATTCACACGAATGTTTGTCCTGGATAATCGAACCCACAACTGTTGGCGCATGGGGCAGGGTCACTACCGAATGCGCCATCGAGCCAGTCAACAAGTAGACCAAATTCAAAATTCAATTCATCAGTTACTCTCAAGCAGTATATTATGAAGATCACACAGTTCACCTCCAACCCAACAGGTGGACTAACTTTTGCACGTGGTTCCGCTTGCGTAAAGTTTTCTCTATTATGAAGATACTAATATTATAAAAAAAGAAAGATTTGTTAGTTTGTATTGAATAGGCTCCGAAACTACTGGACCGATTTGAAAAATTCTTTCACCAATGGAAAGCTACTTCATCAGCGAGTAACATAGGCTATATTTTATCCCCGTATTCCCACGGGAATTGGAACTACGCAGGTGAAATTGCGAGGCGCTGCTTGTGTCCTATAAAAAAGCTAGATTTACACAAACATGTCATGATTTTTCCCGGAGATCACATCCTTCTATTTGCCACGATCCTGGATCATACCTTTCGCCCTTTCTAGCTATTTTTCTATGATAATACGTCATCTAGGCAGAGTTAAAAAAGTTTAAACTTTTAACTATTGATGTACTTCAAATGTTGTACGTCAATCAAGTTTAAAAATCGGTTAAGTAGTTTAAACGTGAAAACATTTCTGATAGAGAGATAATATAGGTACTACAGACACATTGAATTAATTAAAATAAACATTAGAGAGACTGCCGTATGTATGACTCAGACACAAACATATGTAAATATATCCGTATCTAACATAGTATTTTGACTGGCTCGATGGCGCATTCGGTAGTGACCCTGCCCCATGCGCCAAGAGTTGTGGGAGCGATCCCCACTCAGGACAAACATTCGTGTGATGAATACTTGTATTTGTTCTGTGTCTGGGTGTTAATATCTAATATTTAAGTATATATTTGTAATACCACTGTTGTTTCTGATATCCGTAACACAAGTGCTTAAGCTACTTACCTCGGAGTCAGATCAATGTATGTGATGTAGTCGGATATTTATTTGTTTACAATTAAACTATGTAATTATTGTGTAGATGACGAGATGGCCACTTGTCACTACTCTTCTACAATTTTCCATCTAACCCAGCCTAGTTTTATTTTTTTGGCTGAATGTGGTTAAGGAAGCTTGCCCCTTCGACTCTGTCAACCCCTTCGGGGATTGAGGCCATGATGATATGTTTGTATGTATGTATGTTAAGTGTATGGTCAAATTGAAATGAAAACTTAGTGAAATTTGTTTTGTAACAGAATCTATCACGCATCTCGCGGGATCTACTGATTTTTCCGGGATAAAAGTATATATTCTATCCTATAATAATTCTACTTGAGGGTTTAAACTTTTGGTGCGCTGCATACAGACAGATATATCTACTCTCTAATTTTTATAGTATAAGTACTATTAAAAATTAGTTAAATCCAAAGAAAAACTCAAGTTAAGGCACTAACTATATTTAAACAGAACTCGGAATAAAACAATTGTATATTTCAACCGTTGTGGCGCGAGAGCTTAAGACTGTCAAAAAAATGCTAGGACTGGGCCCAGTATTGCAATCGACTAGGGATGGGATGGTAATCGTCGATTATATCTTCACATCTAACAGTACGTACATACTAGTGATGTGCCGGATCATTAAAATGTCCGCGGATATAGATACGGATCTTTATTTTCTTACTCAGTCGGTGTTGGCGCGCGAAAGTACTATTGGTATGGTCACTTACTACGATAAATGCTTGCATGAAAAAGTTGCCAAATATTTGAGTTTAAGAAATAAAAGTACTCTTTATGAAGTTTAATAGTTTTCTAATTCTACCTTACCATCTATATTACAGCATTTCATCTTATCACGTAAAAATAATAAGGTAAGAGATCCGTAAAAGATCCGCGAGAAAGGTAACGGATACGAATACGGATACGGATACGGATATCTGGAACATCACTAATACATACATATATAGATTATAAGTAAGGAATTTAAAACCAAAAAAATTAATGACTTGAGTATTTTACACCATCACTTTGAAATTATGGAATACTAGCAAAGCTAAGGAAATTAGAATATTGCGTAGAATTACGACATAATATTTCGTGTTAAAAATATCCCGTTGGTATTATATTTTCGTCGCTTTTTTAATTAGAATTTAATTTTAAAGTGTAATTTGTCAGTGTTTTGACTGAAAGAAAATGTGACGTCAGAAGGAAGTGCCTTCATTTTGTCGCGTGTTGGTCTGGGACTTAAAAATAATTTGCCTAATGTGTTTCTTGTCTAGCATGTCGTTAAGGCGACTAATGGTATATGGGGTTTTAGGAATGTGATTGTGTAGGCGACGAGCTAGCCACTTGTCGCTTTTTTTTCATAATTTTCCATCCAACCTAGCCCTGTTTTATTTTTGGCTGAATGTGGTTGAAGGGACTTGCTGTCCCTTTGACTCTGCCTACCCCTTCGGGGATTATGGACGTGATGTTATGAGTGTGTGTGCCTTTATAATCTTTTTTAATATTGTGATATAATTTTAGAAAAAGATACCAATCCAGTTAACTAAGTTTTATCAAATATTCTGCTACGGCCGAATTTCGTCCGTAAATTTTATTTAGTTTAAATTTTAGTAAGACAATAATTAACGCCGTCACGCGTTGGTCTGGGACTGAAAAAAAAATGTGCCAACTTTTTTCATCTAGTGTCGTTAAAGATAACTAATGGCATTAATTATATGATGGTCCACGTACACACTTAAGTAGAGACAAGTGGCAAGCCTATAGGCTTTTCATAATTTTCCATTTAACCCAATTCAATTTTATTTTCGGCTGAATGTGGTTCAAGGAGCTTATCGCTCCTTGAGGGATAGGTCACCCCTTCGGGGATTGCAGGCGTAAAGCTATGTATAGGTTTAAAAAAATTAAAGATACGTGCCAGATTTGAACACGCACACGTCGCTTTCGAGCTCTCCTCACCATTGATCCTCGTGATAGCACATACGTGTAGTATTATTAATTCGCTCTCGCCAGCTGCGCGCGCGCTGCACCGGAGCCGCGGAGGAACGAACTGCGCGGCCATCTTGTGACGTAGCGACCTTGCGCGCGCGCGCCGGCCGCGCTCGAGTTATAACCTCTGTGCGTTTGGCTCGGCTAGGTGGCACCTGGGATGGCTAGGTTTTTGGTTAGAAACCGGGATGGCTGGTTATGGCTTAGTCAGCCAGGATGAAACCTAGGTTATTAGAGTAGAAACTAGGATAGTTGGTATTGGCTTGTTTATATAGGATACAACCTGGCTAGATTAATTGAGAATTAAATGGGGATGGCTGTTTCTAGCTTGGTTTGTCGCCATAAACCGTAGAATGGCTGGTTTTGACTTGATTAATGGGGGATAGTGCCTACCTGGAAATACTAGTTTTGGTTCGATTGACTAGAATAGGATCTAGGAAGGCTGGTTCTGGCTTAGTTAGCCAGGATACAATTCATGATGACTAGTTTTCGTTGGGGTTGCCGGGATAGAAACGGGAACGGGTAAATATGGTTAATGGTTCAAGTAACCAGTATACATTCGGGATGGCTATTAAAGTTATGGTTAACCACGATAAAACCTGCATGGAATGGCTGGTTTTGGTTTGGTTACCTGTGATATAATCTTGCTCCGAGCTACATCACACTTGAGATGGCGTGGGCTATGGATAACTAGCTGTTTCACGCGACTTCGCCCGCGTAGACTAAGATTTCTGTATCCTAGAGAAACTGTGCATTTTTCCGGGAAAAAAGTAGCCTATATGTTATTCCAGACTATAATCTATCTCTGTGCCAAATTTCATCCATATCCGTTCAGCAGTTTTTGCGTGAAGCAGTAACAAACATACACAGACCCACACTCACAAACTTTCGCCTTTATAATATTAGTGTGTTAATAACGGACATAATTTCACTGATATTATAAATATTAATCACTCTTACTGTTAATTATTGTAATTTTTTTACGTCTAAATCTAATGGTCTAAAGGTAAAGGACCAAAGATCGCGAGTTCGAATCATGCCAGGAACAAATGTTTCGTGTGATGAACATGGACGTTTGTACTCGAGTCATGGATGTTTATAAACGTATTTAAGTATGTCTATCTGTTACCTAGTAGCATGTTTGGTCAGTCATATATATTTTAGATTTCGTATAGACTTGACACAGACAAATGTCGCTAAAGGCATCATTTAGACTGATTGAGAGATAAAACCGAATAAAAACGTTATTATTTCACTTTAAAAAAAATATTTTTTCATAAAATAAGTTTTTTTACGGCATTTCTTAAATAATTTATTAAATTTAAAAACATGAATATAAAATATTTTCTTCAGAAGTAAACCAAAATAATCTTTGTTTTAAAACCATGAATTTTACACAGATGGCGTATTATTACTAAGAAACAACTAACCTGTGCTTGTAGCGGCATCTTGTATTATTCCTGACAAACAGACTACACTTTGCTGTAGTTCCAATTACTCACCACTGTCGCTGTTCTTGCGCGAGTTATAGCAGTAACTTTTCAAGTATGGGCAGTGACCCTCTGTTGTACGTAGTATATTATTACTCAGTGCCTAGTAGCTAAAACACAAACTAGACTAAGTTTAGACCTGCGGTACTAGTGTGACAGTGCGTACAATTTATGTTGTCTATGGTTATTGTCATCGTAAGTATAGGGATGATGACTGCATTAAAAAACTATAATTCTATTTAGTCTGTCAGTTAGATTATACAAAAATACTAGACGCATATTTTTCGCTTTATCAAATTAACAAAAAGTCACAAAGATAAAGAGCATTTTGGAGTGGGAGCTTGCAACGTCACTTGTAAGTAAAAATTTTACCTAGGTGTGACGTCACGCGCAACTTGAATGCACTGTATCTTCGTCAATGTTTGTTTGACAAATAAATAAAAAAATACGTGTTCAATATTTTTTTATAATCTAACTGACGGTTTAAACAGATTTTTTTGTCATCTAGCCTATTGCCGCTTCAACAGATTATAAAAAGCGGCCAAGTGCGAGTCGGACTAGCGCACGAAAGATTCCGTACCATTATCTATGTATACAATATTAGATACTGTTCTATAAGAGCCCCCATAAATATTTATTGTATTTTGAATATTTATTTTAAAGTAAACATAGAACTAAATATTTTGTGAATATTTCAAGCGTCTACCTGTTGCCGTTATTAATATCGAGCAAAATACGCAAATCAATCAGGTTTGTTGTACGGGAGCCGCTTTTAAATATGTATTTTATTCTGTTTTTAGTATTTGTTGTTATAGAGGCAACAGAAATACATTGTCTGTGAAAATGTCAACTGTCTAGCTATCACGGTTCATGAGACACTGCCTGGTGACAGACAGACAGTGGCACCTTAGTAACAGGGTCCCGTTTATACTCTTTGGGTACGGAACCCTAAAAAGTGTCTCAACAGGGATGATGACTCCGTACACGAGTGATTCCCAGATATAATAAAATTTAAAGAAAACATTATTTAAGACCCCACATCATTCATAAATTTTATTAATTGCACATTTCGTTTTTTAATTAACATACATACATACATACATAACATCACGCCCATAATCCCCGAAGGGGTAGGCAGAGTCAAAGGAGCAGCATGCCCCTTCAACCACATTCAGCCAAAAATAAAGCCGGGTTGGGTTAGATGGAAAATTGTGAAAAAGCAGTGACAAGCGGCTAACCTGTCGCCTACACAATCATACACCCGGATTACGGGCTTTTGGGTGTGTGATTGTGTAGGCGACGAGCTAGCCATTTGTCACTACTTTTTCACAATTTTCCAGCCCAGTTTTATTTTTGGCGGAATGTGGTTTAAGGGGCCAGCTGTTCCTTTGACTCTGCCTATTTGGGCGTGAAGTTATGTATCTATAGAAGCATTGCGTTTTGACAGCTCATAGAATAAATGCCAAATAATTAATGTCATCTAGTTTATTGACTGATAACACAAAACGGCATATTGAGCTAAATAACATTGTCTTCAACTAACTACAGAAAATTTCGCCGCCTAGTCCGGGCGGCCGAAACCAATTTTCTCCGTCAACTACGAAACAGAGTTTCAGCTAATCAAACTTCGAATTGAATTCGAAAAGTAATTAATAAAAAAAAATGCATCGGAACGGTCCCACTGCGCGGCAGCTGCGCGGAGCGGCAACATCTCAACAAAATGCCGAATAGACGCACACTGACGTAGGGGAGAGGGCGCCGTCCCGCTCCCTCCTATAGCTCCGTCCTTGTCTGCTCTATTTCTCCTTCCGCCCATACATAGAGCACATATTTTTTTCTCCGGGGGTGCGACGATTTTTAGTCGTATTTCCTCGCGGGCCCTACTCCGCTCGTATTAATGATCGCTACTGTTTTACATTTTGATATTTTTGCCCTTTTTTCGGCGCAGGAGCGTCAGGCTGGAGCAGTTATTTTTTGGTTTTTCCGTTTTCGAATTAATTGGTTCGCGATTGGCTTTTGTTTGTAATTAATGACACTCGTCTGCGCGTTGTAATTGAGCTTATAATTGTACTTAAGTGTCAGGCGGGCTTTAAACATTAAATAGGACCTAATACCCAGTACCTATACAGTTTTTGGGTATGTGATAGTGTAGACGAGATAGTTTGACAGTTAGCCACTTGTGTACAAAGTTTCAAGTGTCTTTATTCAAAAATGTCGGACTTTCATACAAACTTTTGTTCCCAATTTCACCCCCTAAGGGTCGTTTTTCTTCGATTCCTATGTTCGTCTAAGACTCTTACAGGACGTCCCAACTATGTTCCTTATCTAAAATATCAAAAAGATGACTAATGGTATATCGGGTTTTGGGTCTGTGATTGTGTAGGCGACGAGCTAGCCACTTGTCACTATTTTTTCACAATTTTCCGTCTAACCCAGCTCAGTTTTGTTTTTGGCTGAATGTGGTTAAAGGGGCCTGCTACCCCTTTGACTCCGTCTACTCCTTAAGGGATTATGGGCGTGCTTTCTATCTCTGCAGGTCGGAACATACATACATATTTACATGCCAACATCCCCGAAGGGGTAGGCTCAATGCAAGGAGCAATAAGCTCCTTAAATCACATCCAGCAAAAGCAGAATTGATTGAGCTGGGTGCTAGATAGAACATTGTGAAAATGTAGTGACGAGTGGCTAGCTCGTCGCCTACACAATCACACACCCAAAACCCAAAATACCATTGCTAGGCATCCCAGACCAACATCCCTGGATCCAACAGTCTGGATCATCAATCATCATCCTCCTAGTATTACTATGCATAGATTTTAATTACAAATTAAAGGGCAACATAGAAGAAAAAAAAACTTTATTGCTCAACTAGCTGTGCCAGCGGCGTCACCCGCGTTTATGGTTAATAATATAAAGACTATTTCCGTCATACATGATTTCTATGTAACTTTAACCATTAAGCCTGCACACGCGACGGAAGCTTAAAAAATGGAGTAACTTCTCCCGTTTTCCGAACATTTCCCTTCACTACTCTGCTCCTATTGATTGTAGCGTGATGAAAAGTATACTATAACCTGCCCAGGAGTATGAAAAATAATTGTACCAAGTTTCGTTAAAATCCGTCGAGTAGTTTTTGTTTCTATAAGGAACATACAGACAGACAGACAGACAGACAAAAAATTTACTGATTGCATTTTTGGCATCAGTATCGATCACTAATCACCCCCTGATAGTTATTTTGAAAATATATTTTATGTACAGAATTGACCTCTCTGCAGATTTATTATAAGTATAGATTATAGTGTACTACTGTAAATGCTTAATGTATGTGTTGTTAGTGAGACTTAATAAATAAACCTAACCTTCGTAACCCATATATAAGGGAACCAGACAAAAATATTGTATTTCTGCAACAGACATCCAGTAATTATTTATAAACGATATTTATTTATAAGCAATCAGTGTGCAATATTTCCTCCTCGGAGCTACCTACTGCGATAGACTTGTTGCTAACCGGTCATTGTGCATATAAATATCTGACGACACACATATTGATCTGATCCCGAGTGAGGTAGCTTTAGCACTTTTAATAATAATAATAATAAATCAGTTTATTGCTCAGATATTATATAAGATATAGATATAAGGAAAAATGTACGAATTACAAAACAAAAGAGAAATGGACAATTAATAAAATACCTACAATTGACGAACAATAAAAATATAACTTGTGTTACGGATATCAGAATCAACAGTTCTTTCACAAATACATAGGTACATATGTAACAACGTCCGTAATCCCCGGAGGGGTATGCTGAGTCAAAGAGGCGGCTAGCACCTTCAGCCACATTCAGTAGTAGTTGTAATGAATCTGGGCTGGGTTAGATGGAAAATTGTGAAAAAGTAGTGACAAGTGGCTAACCTGTCGCCTACACAATCACACACCCAAAACCCGATACACCATTAGTCGCCTTTTACGACATGCTAGGCAAGGAACACAGTTAGCACATTCTTTTTAAGTCCCAGACCAACATGGGACAAAAAAATACATTTGACGGGTATCGAAAAATGCGTGCGAACAGCTCATGGCAAGAATTGGCGGAAGACCCTAAGATATGACCACATGTCAATGTCATACTAGCTATTTTGTCGGTGTGGTATAAAAGATTTTACGGGAAGTGTTCCCCAAGGAACCCATTACATTGTAATAAAACACTGAACACCCGTGTTTTATTAGATAAACTCTCAATATACTATGCGACGTTCGTAAAAATAGACCTGGCAGGGAGAGCAGAGAACTTTCGTTGCCATTGAACGAAAAAAAAGATTTAAAATACTCAATAGATACATACGCTAATCTTCGATGTCAAAAACCGCCAGATGGCACGAGGGAGTCTCATGGTCTTATCACTGCCACTATTGGCTCCTTGTTGACAGCATGCCAGTTTGGTCTGACAACTAACCAATGAGGGTGACAAGACCGCAAGACACAGTTGCGCCATCTTTTGGATGTTTTAATTCAAAAACAGTTTAGTTCCTTAAAATATCATTGTCTATAATCATCATCCTCTTGCCCTCCTCCCAGGTCACCTGGGGTCGGCGCAGCACGTCTTCCTCTTCCACACGTCCCGGTCAGCCGTCATCAAGCTATCCACTCCTATTTCACTCACATCATCTTTCACACAATCCATTCATCTCTTATTTGGCCTTCCTCTTCCTCTCCATCCACTAACATTCATACTCATCACTCTCTTTGTCACATGTCCTTCCTCTCTTCTCATCACATGCCCATACCAAGATTGTCTATAATATCGTTGTCTATAATGTCCTCAACTTTTTAAAACTCTATTGTTTCTACAAAGCTGTGAAATAAGCTTGTCCCTACTTCTATTAACTGTTGCCCGCGTCTCCGATCAGATACCATATTTGTTACCTTATTTTTTTCTTAATTTAAAATAGTCTAATGGTATATAGGGTTTAGGGTGTGTGATTGTGTAGGCGACGAGCTAGCCACTTGTCACTAGTTTTTCACAATTTCCCATCTAACCCAGCCCAGTTTAATTTTTGACTGAATTTGGTTAAAGGGGCTTTCTGCCCCTTTGACTCTGTCTAGCCTTTCGGGGATTCTGGGTGTGATGTTATTTAAAATAGGCTAAGTTACTTCTTATAAAACGATATTTTTCTGTAATATTCCTTAGAGCTAATCTGATTTAGACAGAACATTCACTTGCAGATCGCGAAGAAATAGTTAGGATCCCGTTTAAAAAATAATAAATCCAAAATAAAATAACATAAATATTTTCGTATAAGTTGGACATTATGTCATTCCTGTATCTTGAAACATGAAAAGTGGCGCAGCAGATTCTTATACGTAACAAATATCAATGGAGATGAAGAAAACTCTTTTGTCATCGTTTGTAATTGTGATGACTAGGTTTGTATGAAAGAAAATTATTGGAAAATTTACATACATATATAACATCAGGCCAGCACAACAGCAATCCCATTAACCACGTTTAGCCAAAAATAAAATCGGGCTGAGTTAGATGAAAATTGTGAAAAAGTAGTGACAAGTGGCTAGCTCGTCGCCTACACAATCACACACAAAACCCGATATACCATTAGTCGCCTTTTACGACATGCTAGGCAAGAAACACAGTTGGCACATTCTTTTGAAGTCCCAGACCAACATGGGACAATGGGCTGGGTTAGATGGAAAATTGGAAAATTTACATGAATTATGTATATATTGTCACGTTTGCAATCCCTGAAGGGGTAAGCCGAGTCCAAGGAGCAATAATCTCCTTGAGCTATATTTATCCAAAAATAAAATTAATTTGGGAAAAGCGGGTCAACTTAGTTTAATTAGTTAGTTAGTTAAGTGGGACAACTCGCATGTGCTATTTCTAATAGAGATGTTGATGGTGGCTGGAGTTCCAAGATATACATAGACACATACATACATACATAACTTCACGCCCGTAATCCCTGAAGGGGTAGGCAGAGTCAAAGGGGTAGCAGTCCTTTTTAACTCTTGCCTCGCCCTTGCAGGGCGCCACATTCAAACTTTAATGCATTAATAATGTAATGTAACGTCTGGTATTGTAATGTGACATGCAATCAATTATTTGAATTTGAATTTGAGTTTGACTGATGAACATACAGTCCAAATAACTGGTTCTAGGAGCTTGTATCTTTGGACAGAAGGTAATGACATAGTAGGTGAGCTAAGAAGGGATTTTTGGAAATTCAACCATTAGGGAGATGTAATAAAAGTTTGTGTAAAATTTCGTAAGTTAAAAAAAAATAGATTTGAAACTTTATACAGAGGAATAATTCGAGGATGCAGACGAAGTCGCGAGCTACAGCTAGTATTATATAGGGGAAAGATTTCATTGTTTGTTTGTATTGAATAGATTTCGGAACTACTGGACCGATTTGGAAAATTCTTTCACTAATGGATATATTCATCTTCAACAAGTAACATAGGCTATTCCTATCCCCATATTTCCACTGGAACGGGAGCTGCGCAGATGAAACCGCAGGGCTTTGCTGGTTTAAAATAAAACTTTATTCAAGATGGTCATTTAGCAAATGATCGTTTCCAGTTAAATACAATCAATTAGATACGATCATTGAATGGCCATTGAATTCGATTTATAAATGGTTGGAATAAATTCAATTATAATAACTATACAGTTCTCTCTGCCTACCCCGCTAGGGAAGTGGCGTGAAGTTAGTTTGCTATACGTATCTAATAGTGTGTCGGATATTGTATTTGTGATTGTGTAGGCGACGAGCTAGCCACTTGTAGTGACAAGTGGCAAAAAGTTGTAAAGAAGTAGTGACTTCTTCACAATTGTCCATCTAACCCAGCTCTGATCCAGCTCTGATTTGGCTGAAAGTGTTTAAAGGGGTTATTTATCTCTTTAATTCTGCCTACCCCTTCGAGGATTATGTTGTTGTGAAACAAATGTCATGATCCAAAAATTGTCGGGTTCCCCTATCTTAGGGTTACGAAGGTCAGATGGACAGTCGCTTCAATGTAATTACCAGACTTGCTAAATCTTGGATCATGGTCTAGGGACCCCGTCTAAGCACGGGACATAACGCTGAGACGATGATGATGAAGTTCATTGTTTTTTTTTATTAACCTATTATTGTGACCCACTGCTGGACAAAGGTCTCCTCCAATTTTTTCCACTTCTGTCTGTCCTGGGCCAGCTCTTACCAGGTGGTGCGGAATTCAGTCAACTCTTTGCGCTACGAGCTGGTGGTCGGCCTGGACGCCTTCTTCCATCAGTCGTCTCCTAATGGGTGAATATCTTTGTCCAGCAGTCTGGATGCGTTCTGCACACATGACCTACCCATTCTCTTGTGCCTGGCAGCCTATTTCCCTTTTTATTGTTATGTATGCAATATAACATTTTTTTTTTCTTCAGGTACTGGACTTAACTGTTTTGCGCCGAAAATAAAAAACAAAACGAGGGTAAGTCCATATTTTTTATTATTTTATAAAAACACGTGAGTAATTTTGATTGATATTTTTCATGACATGAATATCTAAGTAAAATACTTTTTGATTAACAAATATGGGGGCGTATATTTTAATTAGTAATAATATTTTGTATGGGTTTAGGGATTGCAATCAGTGGCATTTTTCGATGGATACAGCAGAGCTAAAATGATGATGGGCTCAGCTGAATTGCTTGATGCAGCATTTCAATCTTTAGTAGGAATAGGGATGTTGACTGGTGGCTAGTCAATTGAGATACTTTTTAAGAGCTGTCAAACAAAATCACTTCATAGATTTTGTATGGGCTTGTCAACGTGTGACGTCACTAGTTTGTATAGTCAACTGACTTAATATTAAGCAGTTTTTGTAAAATTAAAAAATCTTAGACTCAATATGATTGAAAGTCAATAAGGCTTAACAGCAAAATTAAATATAAATGGTGTCAACATCCCAATTGAAATCCAGCTGCATTGAACCAGCACATATGGCTGGACTTAGCACAGCTAACATTATATGGTGCATCCAGCATTGCAGTCCCTAGTGATATCTGTAATATATTATAGTAAAATTCTTTATAAATAAACATAATTATACATACTAGTGATCGCTTACTGGTCAAAATTTAACCATCATTCGTTTTTTTTTATTATTTATCGAAATATTAGTTTTTTCTCCATATAAACTTTAACTGTGCCAAATCTCGTACTCCTCCGTCCGCGTAATTCTCATAAAAATGGGTACAAAGTTTTTGCTTCACGTATTAATGTAGAGATATATGCTTATTACATTTTTAACCGACTTCAAAAAAGGAGGAGTTTCAATTCGTCTGTCTGTATGTATAATATTTTTTTTTTGTATGTATGTTCACCGATATTTCCGTCAATTATAGACGGATTTCAAAATTATTTTTTTTGTTAGATAGTGTTCACTTCTGAGGTGGTCCCATGATAAGGAAGCCAGGATCTGATGATGGCATCTTTGAAAAATTTATGGGAACCTTCGAAAATCGTAGAGGCGACTAGTGCGTTTGCAATTTTTTTCATTAAGTATTTTAAAGTACTACAATTTAATGAAGGTCGGGAGTTGATCTGATCATGGAGCCGAAAGACAATCGAAGGAACTCCTCAACAATTTACAGCAGTTACCTTGTGTTTGGGTTTGATTAATTTGTATTGATGAGGACTTTACACCTAGATGGCGTACGAGCATCATTACAAATTGCACCGAATTCAAATTTACAAGTATTAAAATACGGATTTACTTTGGCCTAAGCAAATTAATATTTAACTTTTATTAGGTTTGTTTTTGAAGTCGGTTTTTTTTTATTATCGCGCGTAGGTACAATTGTTTTTTTCTTGTTAAGTTTCATTTATTAACGATAGTTTTTCTTTATTTATTTCTGGCCTATCTATTTAACAGCTGGTCAACTTCATCATCATTTGACATACTTATTGTGTGTCCTCAAAATAATTTTAATGCCGCGTATCACATCCATATCGTCAAAGTGAGCTTACTCAAAAAGTGCTGTTTGAGGAAAATGGTCGTGAGTGTTTTGAACATTATAGTATTGAGTATGAGTAAATTTACAAGAGTTCTGAGTCAGGTACTCAAAATTCTTGTAAATTTACTCATTCCATCATCATCATCCTTTTGCCCTTCTCCGAGTTCACCTGGGGTCGGCGCAGCACGTCTTCCTCTTCCACACGTCCCGGTCAGCCGTCATCAAGCTATCCACTCCTATTTCACTCATATCGTCTTTCATACAATCCATCTATCTTTTATTTTACCTTTAACATTCATACTCATCACTCTCTTTGTCACATGTTCTTCCTCTCTTCTCATCACATGCCCATACCAAGATAAACGGTTTCCTCTCATCTTATCTACCACTGGTGCCACTTTCAAATTTACTTATTCCAAGGGTGACATAAAACTTATAGAGTAATTATTATTACTTTTGTTGTGACGTCATATACTTGTGTAATTAAAACAGTCACTTTACCATTTTAAATTCAATTAATTTCTACGATGAAACAAACATTTCATATAACTTAAAAATATGCGTTGGTTTTAGAATATTAAATAAATAAAAAAATATAATATAAAGAAGTCCTGACTGATACCGAAGAAAGTTAAAATGCACATGTTTGTCCCATGTTGGCCTGGGTCTTAAAAATAATGGTCCAATTGTGTTTCTTGCCTAGCATGTTGTAAAAGGCGACTAATGGTCTATCGGGTTTTGGGTGAGTGATTGTGTAGGCGACGAGCTAGCCACTTGCCACTACTTTTGCACAATGTTCTATCTAACCCAGTCCAGTTTTATTTTTTGCTGAATGTGGTTAAAGGGGCTTGCTGTCTTCTTTCTTTTTTTAGACATACTCATTTCATGTTAAGTGACATAAAACAAGTACAATAATTTCTTGTAACGTCTATTTTTTTTTTGATAACAGATTTACTAATTGCGTTTTAAAATGTTATGTAATTTCAACTGTGGCTCCTAACTATAAAATATTCTAATTTAATGGATTGACCCTAAAAAATAGATAGTAAAATAATGTGCACATTTTTTTTGTTTATTTAACCTATTGTGACCCACTGCTGGGCAAAGGTCTCCCCCAATTCTTTCCACTTCTTTCTGTCCTGGGTCAGCTCTTCCCAGATGGTGTGGAATTCAAACATGCATTTTTAATAATGTTTTCTAATTTAAAAGTCATAGTGTCATATATCTAACTACGCAATACTTGTACTACCCTAATTTAACACCAGGTGGCATCGTCATAGATGTACATAATCGCTACAAGTACAAAGAGTATGTGAGTTTCAACAAACCTTTTTATTACTAGTTTTGAAAAAAAAAAAAACCAAAAGACTATTATTTTTCAGGTTTTTTTATTTTTATTTTATTCGTCAGCATTAACAATATTGGTCGAGACTGATATCTTTTAAGTATGTTGACTTAATAATTGGGGTATCTACTCTGGCTATGTAATGCGTGTTACAATTGAATATTCTGCATTTTATTTCATTACGTTTGGAAAAAGGTTTAAAGTTAAAGTTATGTGCATAAGATGGCTATGTTCTATTTTACATATATTGTGATATGCGAATATAACGGTATATGCCCATTTCTTAAATTTCCTGCTTTTATGAAAATAAATACCTACATATATTCTATGCAGGTGTGCAATTATGAATATTTTTTTCAATAAAAATGCATCTACCTTATATTTGATATATTTAGTAACAAAAAATTCTATTGGATTTGGTATTCTATGAATGCTATGGTATATAGTAATTTCTTGAAATTTATATTTTTATAAAAATTAAGAAAATATACCTAAAGCAAGGGAAAATTTTTCATATGCATGTTTGGATGTTATAAATGGAACATGGCATAAGGTTTGTCTATATATATTCGTTGTATTTAAGTAGGTATGTATTAAACATATATATATGCAATAATATTCAAGATTTATCCAGTAATTTATATAAATTCATTGTAACAAAAATATCTTGATTTACTTTTTTACACAAATATTTTTATATTTCCTTCACGTATGTATAATTACGTACTTGACTAGTGGTGTTAAATGTACTGGAACTAATTTATGGCCAGAACTACAATAGTCATGTAAATGATTATAAATAAAGATTATATCTATAAAAAGGGTCCCACGTTTTAGATTAAAATAAAACGAGCAGCTATTAATTATTTATTCATTACCAAATATGTAATGATTAAATAAATAATTAGAAAAGATGCAATAAGAGAGCGTGTTTCACTTTACGGTGCTGAAATAAACCCTTTTGCTGATGTTGGATAGCAACAGTCTGAAAAAATATATATAATATTTAAATGTAAATCAACATCATTAATTAAAAAGGTAAATGATATTATGTTATGGTGTTGGTGACCATAAATGACGTCATCTAACCGCAGTCACTGTCCTGATTGTCCTAATATATGTAGGCACACTGGAATGTATAATAACTACTATTACATATATTTATATTAATTATTATATATACTAAAAATTATAGATTTTTAATAGATAGGTAAATATTTATGTAACGTATTTTACTCTATCTATATATCTCAGTGTTTTACTTAAGATACTAGAGGTGGCATTTTTAAATCACCCGTACTTTAATAAACTGTTCCGTTATTTTTTTTCTAATCCTGAAAATAGATTATTTAGCTATAAACTTATGGTAGTATTAGTAGAGTTAAATTTAGGAACGACGTTATTTCTAAATAGTTTATTTAATTTAATTAAATTCGACCCTTCCTTTTTAAAAATATTTAATTCGTGAAGAATATCAAAATCTGTCAAATTGGTAATATTTGACATCGTATGTTCGGTCAGAAGTGATATATGACGTCCTAGAATTAATTTATAAAAACTATGGAAAATTTGTTCAGACCGCGCCGTGAAGTGACTCGTCACGCTTAACATTTCACCTTAATATATTTTTTAATAAACCGCACTTCATTCAAAAATGTATCATTTCGAATATTTTAAGATGTCCTAAATGTAAAATGAAAAGATTTTTTTAATTTAAACAATAAATGATTATAAAAAAATGCACTTAAAAAAATCATTAAATGTACCGGTGAACCGAAATTATTTGTGCCGTAATAATGTTGTAAATCAAAACTGAAACGAATGAAAAATTTATATTTATTGTAGTTTAGACCATCTTTTATTTATATTAAAAGGTATTTTTTTAATTCCTAAAAGGAATCAAATAAAATAATGCACTTAAATATGACATACACAACACGGTGCCGTTTTTTCATTAAATCTGAAAGATAAAAATATCACAACATTAAAATACATTACATTTATTGTAATTCACCATATTTGTCACGAGTGGAGAAAGGTATTTTGAAAATCGAAAAAGGGATTCAAAGAAAAAAACGCGTTGGAAAAGAGGTCATTTCCATCGCTCCTCTTTACAGAGTTCCGCAGTTAACAAGAGGTATGACGAGCACTCCCCACCCATCCCAGACGCTCACCCAGTCTCCCCTAATCCCGAACCCGTGCAATTTTTATCGAAAATCAAATTAAATCATTGAGAAAAATATGTTTGTTTTAAAAAAGTTTTGAGGCCGCAGTCGCAGGCGCATTCCGTTAGCCGCCGCAGACGAAGCCGCGGGCGCTATAGCCGTCCCGCTCGCACGCGCGCCGCCTACCTCACTCCTACTGTGGCTCCCAAAGAATACGAGGACGAACATTTTTGATACTTTGTCTGGTTTTTAGATGCCTTTTTATGTTTAGCCACATCCAGTAATTAACTGTAAGTTTCCATAAGTGTAGCAAGTGATACTGTTGCCGTGACAAACATAGTTTAGGTGCATAATAATATTAATTAATAATGTCACAACAGTTATGCAAAGTATTCATCGTAAGCCCGGAATCTCACATTATAATCTAGACGTTACGTGCTAATCCATCTTACATGATTTGAATCATGAGTTAAATTTAATATTTAAAGCGAAAGACTTAATGTATTCCGTTTAACGTTAACTGTTCTTAATTATCTCAGTACCTATTAGATTTGACAAGCGTTAAAGTATTCTTATTATAGATTGAATGTCGTAAATTAATCTCAGAAGTAATACTTTAAGATTGTAAGACTGAGTTGCTGTTATAAAGCTGAAACAGCAATTATTTGTAGCCAGTGGTTAAAGTTAACGTTATTTTTTATCTTTACTACATTATCCCAATAAAAAATGTGAAACATAACATCACGCACATAATCCCCGGACACACTTTAACCACATTCAGCTAAAAACAAAACTGGGCTGGGTTAGATGGAAAATTGTGAAAAAGTAGTGACAAGTGGCTAGCTCGTCGCTTACACAATCGTATACCCACAACCCCGTAAACCATTAGTCGCCTTTTACAACATGCTAAGCAAAAAACACAGTTGGCACATTCTTTTTAAGCCCTAGACCAACATGGGACAATGGGGTGGGTTGGTTGGTAAATTGTGAAAAAGTAGTGACAAGTGGCTAGCTCGTCGCCTACACAATCACATAACCAAAACCCCATATACCATTAGTCGCCTTTTGGCACATTCTTTTTAAGTCCCAGACCAACGTCGGACAAATGTGATTGATGAAATACATAACAATGTTTAAAAATTTTAGGAGCCAGCAGTTGCTTCATTATAAATACTAGAATTGTAGATTCTAAGACTATGGTCAAAGTTGACCCCGATTTAGAAGAGGTTACAGACGCTAGGAGGTGAAAGGCTACAGCTGGCTTCGCTTTAAAAAATCAAAAAGGCACAGTGGAATCTCCATGGCTGGCAAGGGGGCAAATAAGTCTTAAAAGTAGTAGGATCTCTGTCCATAACGAGGTTCTCCGGAGAAAAAATGGCTATAAAAAAAAGTATTCACTCTCAAAAAGAAACTCGATCTCTTCAACATTGTATACACTTCAGTAAAAACGTATAGGGTCATTAACACTGAGCTTAATATACTCGGCCGTAAATCGTTTATTGATTCTGTAGACCTTCAGACACAATAATATGTTGCGGGGTCTCCCATCACCAACAGATTAGCGATGTGCGGATTTGCATATATATCGATAAAGCATTATACAGCGATTCCTAAGCTTCCATGATAAAAAGCTTGTGTTTTTTCTTCAAGTTCCAACTCTTGTTATACCTATCACCAGTTCTGTGTGGCTTAGGCTTAACAGACAAACAGGGTTACCTTTCACTTTTAAAATTTAAATAATACATACTTAACAACATCACGCCCATAATCCCCGAAGGGGTAGGCAGAGGGTGGGCTGGGTTGGATAGAAAGCTGTAAAAAAGAAGTGACAAGTGGCTAGCTCGTCGCCTACTCAGTCACATACCCAAAAGCCTGTAAATCATTTTACGACATGCGAAGCAAGAACCACAGTTGGCAGATTCTTTTTTTTTGTCCCAGATCAACATGGGCCAAGTCCCAGACCAACATGGGATAAAATAATAGTTACTTTCAATACTTTCACATCCATGTAACTTCTATAGCTTTATCACCAACATTAATATTTATATTGGGTTTTGGGTATGTGATTGTGTGGGCGACAGGCTAGCCACTTATCACTACTTTTTCACAATGTTCCATCTATCCCAGCCCAGTTTTGTTTCTGGCTGAATGTGGTTAAAGGGGCATGCTGCTTCTTTGACTCTGCCTACCCCTTCGGGAATTATGTTATGTATGTATCAATACTTATACTATTTCATTCTATTTGGCGTTAACAACAAAACGCCTTCACATCCCGCTCTGCAAACCAAGATTCGCTTGAGCTCGTTAAATGAGAAGTTTATGCGCATCGCTTTGGTCCAATGCACCCGGCCTTGTCTTTAGTGATGCAACGGTGCAGCAGAGACTGCACTGAAGGATTTATACGGATATTTTAATTCAACAACTACAATAATTCATATTATATAGGCAAATACATACATACAATCAGGCGTGCAATGCCTGTTAAGGTGGACATAGATAACATACATAACATCACGCCCGTAATCCCCGAAGGGGTAGGCAGAGTCAAATAAAGCATGCCCCTATAACCACATTTAGCCAAAAATAAAACTAGGCTGGGTTAGATGGGAAATTGGGAAAAAGTAGTGACAAGTGGCTAGCTCGTCGCCTACACTGTCACACACCCAACGCCCGATATACCTTTTACGACATGTTAGGCAAGAAACACAGTTGCCACGTTTTTTTATGGCCAAAAAAGTAGTAGTAATTGAGTTGGGCTGGACAGAAAATTGTGAGCAAATACGTAAGACAATTGGCGAGTGGTTGTCACTAATGGCTGATATAACATTAGTCGCTTTTATGATATACTGTTCAAGGAGCATGGCTACAATATTTTAAAATTCCACAATTTTATTCTTGCCTGACATCAGAAAAATTTGCATATTGCAAATGGACTCTGCCACTACCACTTCGGGGAATGCAAGCGTGATGGTATTTATATATGTAAATCTTAACTTACCTTTTCAATATTAAATTAACTAACTAACTATTAGCTTATCTATACTAATAATAAATCTGTAGGGAAGTCAATTCTGTATATAAAATATATTTTCAAAATAACTATCAGGGGGTGATTAGTGATCGATACTGATTCCAAAAATGCAATCAGTAAAATTTTTGTCTGTCTGTCTGTCCGTCTGTCTGTCTGTCTGTCTGTCTGTCTGTCTGTCTGTCTGTCTGTCTGTCTGTCTGTCTGTCTGTCTGTATGTTCCTTATAGAAACAAAAACTACTCGACGGATTTTAACGAAACTTGGTACAATTATTCTTCATACTCCTGGGCAGGTTAAAGTATACTTTTTATCACGCTACAATCAATAGGAGCAGAGTAGTGAAGGGAAATGTTGAGAAAACGGGAGAAGTTACTCCATTTTTTAAGCTTCCGTCGCGTGTGCAGCCTTAATGGTTAAAGTTACATAGAAATCATGTATGACGGAAATAGTCTTTATAATATTAACCATAAACGCGGGTGACACCGCTGGCACAGCTAGTGAAAAATACAGTCACGCTCACGGCTCAGCGAGTATTCACGTTCACTGCCTGATAACCATCGCAGCTGGAAGGCTACTTTCTCTTGCCGTATTATCTTCCGCAGTTTTTCGAGACGCTTCTATGCAGTAATGTTGGTTTGTTGCTCGTTCGTCAGCTGTATTTTATAAACACTAGCTGTTATCCCCGACTTCGTTCGTGTGGACTTTGACAAAAATGTTTCACAACTACTTTAACCATAGTCAAACTTTGATGGAGGTTAAACCAAGTTGTTTAAACGTCCGTTAATGTTATTATAGATGCGGTTAAAGTTAAGAGTTCAACTATGACTATATTTCCATTCATTATTATTAGTCCCATGTGGGTCTGGGACTTCGCCCATGTTGGTCGTGCCAACTGTGGTTCTTGCCTAGCATGTCGTAAAAGGCGACTAATGGTATATCGGGTTTTGGGTGTGTGATTGTGTAGGCGACAGGTTCGCCGCTTGTCACTGGTTTTTCACAATTTTCCATCTTACCCAGCCCGGCTTTGTTTTTGGCTGAATGTGGTTGTAGGGGCCTGCTTCCCCTTTGACTCTGCCTACCCCTTCGGGGATTACGGGCGTGATGTTATGTTATGTATGTATTATTAGTATGTTCGTATATTTTTTTATAAAACATCTTGGTACCTAACAATGTCAGACTAAACATACGAAGAACTGTAGATCTACAACAACTACAATATTGTCTGATAACGTTAATAGTTAAACGGTGTAAGGTTGGCTAGGTGAAAAGTTATCTGCATTCTCTGGCCTCATTCTAACTCAATAATCACATTACGTGATGCTCAGAAAGTGAGAATATATCTTGACAAGCTGTGTCTGCAATTTCACCCGCGTTTTTTTTATGTCATTTCCTCTAACATAATCAGAGACTTTGTTTATCTTTCGTTTTATTAATGCCATTTTTATATTTTCGTTTATGGTTAATGTTATATTCCTCGATAAATGAACTATACAACAAAACATAATTTCTAGAAATAATACTGACGGGACTAAACGCGATATGCATTATGTAGTACATGAGTACTTACAGCTTGACGTTTCGGCCGTGTTGCAACGACCGTGGTCACAAGCGGACATATCGCGTTTAGTCCCGTCAGTATTATTTCTAGTGATAATGCAACGCGAAAGTTTAAAATCGTATAAAACATAATTTTCCAATTCGGACCAGTAGTTCCTGAGATTAGCGCGTTCAAGCAAACAAACAAACTGCAGCTTTATATATTAATATAATACTAACTGTGCCCGCGGTTTCACCTGCATTTATGGTTAATGTTATAAAACCTTCCTCGATAAATGGGCTATCTAACACTGAAAGTTTTTTTAAATCGGACCAGTAGCTTCTGAGATTAGCGCGTTTAAAACTCACAAAGAAACTCTTCAGCTTTATAATGTTAGTAAGTAATTATAGATAAGATATAAGCTTGAAATCTAATCGTCATTAACTAAATAACGACAAATTGTGAGAAGTAAAATTTCCAATAATATACGGACATACATAGACTGCTTAAATCTTAACCCGTTCTTTCATTTTAGCTATGGCTGGCTAACAAGTGTCTTCTTCTAGGTTAAAGTCAAAATACTCTCTATTTATATAGGTTTGAAACAAACACTTATAAATCGTCAATTCAACAGGAAAATCAACTAATAATATGAATCTACCACCGGTTCGGAATGTTGCTTCTACCGAGAAGAAACCGGCAAGAAACTCGGTAGTTACTCTTTTCAACAACATATTTTTGTTTTTTCTCTTTTCTTTATTTTTTTTTTATTTTTCTCTCTTTCCTATAAGTCTATATCTATATCTTATTGGTTTCTAATTCTTAGTAAGAATTTTTAGCATTATTTTTCGTCTTCTTATTTTCATTAAGGTACATCACATTTCAAAAATATATTTGTCCTACTCTAACATTCAAAAGAATAGCCTATGCGCAAGAGTAAGATTACAATAATTTACGAACGTCAATTCAAAGAATGAGGTTTTCTTTTAAACTGCAAGACATTCAGCTGTAAATCCTCTCATAAACTTAGCTTTCAATAGCTCTCTTAAAATAGACGCTAGTAGGTAGATGCATTTATTCTGTATCTTCAAACGAATTTCATTGTTAAAGCGTATTTATATACGGGTCAGTTTTGATTGCTTTAAAAGGTTAGCTACAGTATTCTTAAGTTGCATTCAGCGAGTCAGTTTAGGTTTACGAAGAGGCTTTACGAAGGCATTTACGAGGGCAGTGACTGACACTGTCAGATACTTCTGGTGTTGCAAATGTCCCCATGATAAAATGCTGTTCACAGGCCAAATCCAAGTTTGCCACATCTGTAACCTTAAAATTAGTTTGAGTAGCATGGCGTTTGGTTCTCTCTGCCTACCCCGCTAGGGAAGTGGCGTGAAGTTTAGTTAGTTAGTTAGTAATATTTTTTTATTTTTCATGCAAAAGTTGCTGTTGCGGCTAATTGGGTATTTTGTATGAAAAGTAAAAATAATATTTTGCTCGTTTTAAAATCCTTTACATTGGTTCTTTAAAATAATGAGTTACAAAAGTAGATAAGAGGTTTGTATACGATATAAAATCGAATAGAATTTCTATGGAATGTTGGTTTCAGCGAAAATCGATTTGCTAACTACATATATCAGTATACAAGTAGAAAAGAGGTTTATTAGAAAGTTTTATATCAGACAGGTGACGAATGTTACAGCGATGCTGTCAAGCTACCTCAAGGCTGGAGACTGCTCTACATCTTAATATATATAAATTACGCGTCACGTTGTTTGTCCGCGATGGACTCCGAAACTACTTAACCGATTTTAATCAAATTTGCACACCGTGTGCAGTTTGATCCAACTTGAAAGATAGGATAGCTTACATATCAATTTATTTAACCCGATTATGTGTCATTGACTGTTTGGCGGAACGAAGTTCGCCGGTCAGCTAGTAAATATATAAGATTGGAACCTCTGTTTCAACTGAATGTCAGTGATGAAGTATAGTCATAGCTTAAAGCTACATAGAAAGAGCCTAGAAAGCGAACATTTGCATAAATATAAATGTCAATTACTTAAACTATTACAATAGAGCCCGGCTAGGTCTAGTGGTTAGAGACACTATCCATGAAACCAAAGACCACGGGTTCCAATTCCGTTAGGGGCAAATGTTCGTGTGATGTGAGTCATTAACATTTGTAAGTAAGAATTGTAGCTAGAGATTGGTGTGCAATTGTGCAAAATGTTTATATATTTTTTTACTATCTCAGTCAAGTGTAATTAGGCTAGTTTTTCAATAATGGGTTAATTTCAAGCACCTGGTTTACAGCCATTTAAATGATAGTCGCCGTTAACGTCCGACAAAGTATCGGATAATCTTTTTCTATTCGAGCAAAGGAACCAAAATGGTATGAACCGCGTAAGCGCAGCATTCCGCGAGTAATTACATCTGTTCGTCCGTCCGTCCGAGTCGCCTCTAATTGAATGATTTAGACGCAAATAACTCGCTATAAATAACTGTCCGTTTGTGTGTACGGGCGTAATGGACGTTTTGCTCCTTACTGGTCAGTTGGGAAGTGTATTTTTTGTTAAAAAAATACTGAAAAGTTTATTCTGTTTTTTTATGTCCACCTTTTTTTTTGTTATTGACCTCAACAACTGAGATTTTATTTTTCTGTTTTTTTTTTAAATAGCACATTTTTGTTTTATTTTTAATAAGTTTCATAGTTTTATTTATGAAAAAATATAAAAAAAATCTAGTAAATATACTCGAAGATAGGACAGCTTAGACCTGTTTTTCCAAATCCTGATAAGGAGTTGCTAAGAAGCTTACCCTGATCGCAAGTATGCTGTTAAGTCTTGGAATTATCAGCGGCACGAGTAAACTTCTCTGGTATGTCAAATAAATAGAATCACTTTTTGCGCTGATACGGGATAATCTTACTCATCATTGAATGCTGTTTGCTGTTACGTTGATACTATTGGAGATATTATTAAATTCAAAAAACTAGTATATGCCCGTGGCTCCGCTCGTGTGGAATTCAGTCTACTGCAATGATGTTGTCTTTCATTTCCTAAGATTTATCGAAATCGGTTCAGGTCTATTTGAGCTTGTTCTTTACAAGCCTAGAACGTGTATTTTTTTTCTTTTTATAATATTAGTGTAAATTATAGTAGATGTAGATTTTAATAATTAAACTCAGACTAATTTAGGTGAGTTACGCTTTTATTCTTCGTGGTATACTTTAAAAATATTTTTACTGTAAACACATAGTTATATTTTTGTCGAGGTGTACTTGTACTCAGTGGCGGATTTACTAAGGCCCAGTAGGCCCGGGCCTAGGGCGGCCAGATATTAGAGGCGGCCAATCGTGTTAAAAATTAAGTGATGACGCTTTTGTACTGAGAATTGTGGCCTGGGGGTTAGAGCGGCATATAGGCATCATAGGATCAGCGAGTTTAGTTAAATATACATTATAGTGATTGCTCTTTGACTTATGTCACCCTAGTATTTGAATTAAATCATGTTTATAAATCCATATCTAATTAGTATACACTGCCTGCAGTATAGTTTGTTAATTAAAATGATTATAGGTGATTGATCGGAGTGAGATCATCATTTTGATTTATCGTTGCTTCCAAAATGTAGTACCTCTGTTGGGAATCGAACTCTTATGTGTAGTAAGTGAAGTAAGGTCAAACTACTAAGCTAAATCACTGTTTTATTACGGGAAGAAAAGAAAAAAAGAATGCAAGTACCAAAACCGCTGGGTCGTGCTATATCGATCAAAATTCGAGATCTCCGCAAAAAGTGGACCAAGGCGCCCTGTCCCGCTCACACGCCGCCTGCGCCCCCGCGGGGGAGCGAGACCGCGCTACTCGCGCCATCGCCCACACATTTAGAGGCCGGTACAATGAACCCAAGTTCGAGGTTGGACACTCGAAAATGCGTTTGTCTCTTTCTTTTAATAAAGAAAGAGCTCAACGCCTATCGAACGCGCATAGACTCTGTTAATGCCACTGTTTTAAAGATCAAGACATAGTTTGTCCTTGTCCATCGAGGTACAAGCTGATTTTTTTGAAAATGGTCTTTTTTTGACTCCTACGTGACGTCGGGAAAGTAATTTTTTAATAAAAATTTTTCTTACACAAAAATGTGGTGCTCGGTGAAAGTAGTGCTCAGTGCGTGTTTAGGCCTAAATTTGAGTCTAGTTTTTTGGTGATCTAGGCTATGTCTGGCTCTGGGAAGTGGTCACGGGCATTGGATTTGACATTCTCGACAAATGGATTGTGGATTTTCGGCCACGACTCTCCTTGGGGCACGTGAGTATTCGTCACAATGGTCTCTACCTACCTATAGTTAAATATATTTTTTATAAAATTTCATTCCTAGCGATAGAAAAAGATCTCTTGTACATTTTCTCATTATTTTTTGCCTAGAATCAACTTGTGCCAGACTTTTAAAAAAATCCTCAATATTCATTACTTTTTGGCCCTCCTGGGCAATTAACAGATCCACCATTCTAGTCAATTCTAAATCTGTGATGCCTTAGTTTTTCATATGAAAAAAGGCACGAATTGACCAGATTCAGAAAATGGACCTCGTGGCATATAATGAGGGCCCTGTATATTTTTTTCTTTAAAGACACTATTGAGGGTCTGAGACTTCGAAACTGGAATTGTACTTATTAATATTAATATGAGTCCATTTATTTTTTGACCTTAAATGGAATAGGCCAAAATGATGGTGACATAATATTTTCATATTTTTACACTTATTTTTTACACCCCTATAAGTTGGTTTTTACGTCACCCTTGACCCTCGTTATACCTACATATAATGTCTTAATTTTTTTATATAAATATCTGACCTCATTTTGGGTCATACCTTTTAACTATTCAATTTATGCCGTCCCACTTTTATAACAGTCCATATTAGACCCACAGGCCAGTCTAAATTGAAGCTTACAAATTCAATTAAGAGTAATCAGTCACGTGTCCCATTTACAAAACGGGACAATGCATGTCCCACGCCTGCAACAAACTATTATCCAAGTTGCCAATATCTCCCTTAAAATAAATTGCTTTTGAGTGTTACGACTAAAGTTTCTGGAGCGTAAGACAAGGGCTTAGTCCTACAGTAGTATTAAAAAAAATATATTTAGTTAAAACCACTAAATTATCTCGTGAAAAATTAAAAAAATATCACAATATATAACGAATTTTTCCAATTGCTAAAAGTAATAGAAAAACTTTATAAGTTGAATAAAAATTCTAGACAAGATATTTGATTTACTGAGCCACAGTCACAGACCATGTTCAAACACAATCATGACTATTTCTATAACTTTCCTTCCATTAGACAAAAAATATTGGGGATAATATAATGTAAAGACTAAATATGCTTACGGCCCTTAAAAAAAATCGGGGAATAAATTAAGTGGCTCCAAATGAAGTAGTGTAAAGAACACAAACCACTCATTGTATGCACCAATAATAAAATGTAAAAATAATTAAGTAATATTTATCTTTAATTCCCAATTTTGCAGTTTAAATCAAATTATTAAAATTTTTAAGCAATTTTAATCTCATTATTCTCTAAAACAGATGGTATCCATATATTTTCAAAATTGATTGAATATAATTCAACAAATGATGTAGTCACCTTCTTAAAATTAATCCAATATCAATAGAAGAAGATCATTCATATGACTATCTGAAATAACTAAAAAATATTTATTAAAATTGATCCCATATATTTATATAAATAAAAAACAATACTTAACTAATTAATTTATTGGTACATTGGGTATAACTCCAATTTAAATTCTATATATCTGTATGTATGCAATATACAATTCCTTCAAATATAAAAAAATACAATATTACATAATTAAAAAAATAATAATAAAAGTTCCTTAAAGCCAGTCAGAGCAAATTTCGCTAACAAATAAAAATTACATTCTAGAAACAGTCAGACACAATAAGAAGGAACACTATTTTTATTATGTCCATTAAGTAATTAATTAATATAGTGGGCAATAATAAAATATGAATTTAATTCCAATTGACTTGGCGCGTTACTTAAATGTAGTCGATGAGACATGGTTAGTAAATAAAACGTCTAAAGTAAAGGTTTCTCCAAATAGCAATACAGACCAATCAAACATTTCATAACGTTTTAGTGACATGCATTGTTTGTAGTTCACTTCACAGGTTCAACTATTGCAGTCCAAAAAATTTAAAAGAAAAATTATATACTATATATGGGATTATAATTCATACAAATGAATGAATAAAATAATAAAAAAGCATTTAGTATAGAACACATTCTTGCGAAGGGATTGTCCTATAAATTTTAGGGCTAAGATATATTTTGTCAGTCTCTCAATATAAAATAATTCCAGTCAATAACATCTCCTTAATCACATGTTACAGGACAAGATTAAACCTTGCAATTTTTAAAAGTGTATATTACAAGCACTTTTTATATATTCAAATATATATATATTCAAATGTATACTGGACCTATCGAACTTTTATTTGCTTTGCTTACTACGAATTAATATCTAGTAAAAAAAGTCCAAATGGAACATAACAGTCACTTTTAATATGAAAATCAATAATGTGTAGCCAACCAAAGAACACCACAAAATTGAAAATATATATTATAAAAGACAAATTAAATTTAAAACCCGACTAATTTTAAGACAATTTTTAAAAAAAAATCTGGTGCTACACAATAAACGAAAAAAATAATTTAATAGTCATCACTTTAATAAGAATAAAAATGTTGATATTTAATGACATAAATCCAATTGGTATAACAAATATAGTTAAAATAACGAGAACAAATTAAATTAGGTATTGGTCATTTAAAAGTACCTACGTAATTGCTCATATTTTTTTCAACACACTGTATTTAAAATTATAATATTTTATGGTTATGGTAAACTTAAAATTAAATAGTATAAAATATATTATACAAATTTGTAAAAATACAGCTAAGTTCCACATATTTAATGTATACACCCAATATATGCCTACTGTGAATTACCTAAGTAAATGCCCTCTACATACTGTCACGTCACGTTCTCACCTCCGCGAGTCTGATTCAGCCTTCAGTCAGACGCATTAGCGAGGTACAGTGCCACAGCACAAGCCGTACAGTAGCCATTCATAACTACATTTTACTTCTTTATATTTAAAATGACAGTTGTAAAATATATACCTATATTGATATTTATTATACCTGTCACATAAAATTACATAAAAAAAACATTTATTATACCTGTCACATGAAAATACATTAAATAACATATTATAAAAAAAATAAGTTAATACCGTATCGTAACAAATAAAATGAGTTCTCATTGGTGAAGTTCTTATTAGTAGGTGCCCTTACGTCTCCATCATCAGACCAGCTCGATAATTCTATGACACTGTTTGTCGCTAAACTTACCCATATACCAAATTTAATTTCCATCAGACATCACCATGTAATTAAAAAATAAATTGAAATATTACATGCTGACATGCACGACAAGTTCAATAAAAATGTGTGTAATAAAATTAATAATAAACTTTAGTCAAAAAAGTAAATTGGCTAATTATTTAATCATAAATGTGTATAGTTAGTTTGTTTACTTTGAAAGTAAACTAACTAACTAAACTTCACGTCACCCCTAGCGGGGTGGATAAAAGTATATAAAAAATAGTGCAATAGGATAGTAAGAAGAATATATATACATATTTGGTGCTTTATATAACCTAAAATTTAACGCACGTTTTATTTTAATGTACTCACAGACAACACGAGGTTGAGTTAAACTAGTAACGCCATCTATTAGCAGTTATCGGAACTTGTATGAAAAAGTCTGTGATTCCCCTGCCTTATCTGATACTACATAATACCATTCATTCTCGGAATGAGAGCCGTTAAAATTACATACAAGATAATCTAAAGATATACAAAATTAACATAACTACACTTAAGTCCCGTGAAATGCGTTAAAATATCTTCAAATGGATATAAAATCAATAATCATGTCGGTAGATTAAAATTAAAACATGAATGAAATAATATATTTTAAACATTGAAATGACTAACATCTGTCATCCCCTAAAAATAGAATATGTAAACCTAAACCCTTTCACTCACCCTTTCAATGAATAAATACCAAAAAACTAAATTTATCATGTTATCAAATTATATTTGGAAAAAAAACAAATGCAATAGAGAATTCATCACGTGGACTATTTAAAAACAAAATATGATACAGAAAATAAAATGACCCACGAAAACCCACCTGTTAATAACAAAAATAACTATTTTAAAATAAGTATTTAATGAATTCAAAAAAAAATACTAATAAAGTTTTTAATATACCCATTGACCAAAGAACCTAAAATAAACAAAATTACAACCTAAACAGAAATAAATAAATCAATCAATCTCCACACTGACACACCAATTCCCTAGTTCCAAACTAAGCTTGTGCTTGTGCTATGGGTACTAGGTGAACGGATAGACATACTTAAATACGTTTATAAACATCTATGACTCGAGTACAAATATCCATGTTCATTACACGAATCATTTGCTCTTAGCGAGATTCGAACCCACGACACTTGGTATCGTGGCCAGGGTCTCTGACCACTCAACCAACGGGACAATCAAACCTGTAAAGGGGGATTTTTCTGGCGTTAAGTTTTAGATACGAGTTCTCAAATATTATATTTAGTTAGTTTAATATTATATTTCACATTTATCCCCTTTTTATCCAAAAAAATCAAGCACACATCCAAAAGCGAATTGGGAATTTGGAAAATAATACCCCAACCCAAAAAATCTATAAAAAATTAAATAAAATAAATGCCAGTTTACTTTAAAGAAATAACTTAGCTTATAACTAAATGCAAATTGATAAGACTATACGGCTTTCATAACCAAAAATCAATCTTTAAAATGTCTGAAGGCTGCGCTGATTTTTACTGGACTTTTACGGTCAGTTAACTGGTATACTTTTATTTTAGAAAAATAATTAGCAATCCCTGCTTAAAATTGTTATTAAAAAAAAATTTAAAACAACAGCTAGTATATTCACGTATGGTTGTAAAAAGTGACTAATTAAAAAAAAAATTATGTAACTTAATTTATTTGGCATATCAGTGACTTGATAAGATGTTCCTATTAAGCGATTTATACCTACAAATAAAAATAAATAAGCAGTGTACTTATGATAATTATTACTTTAAATAAAATACACCAAAAGATAACTAAAAATTCGGTTAAAAAAGTTATGAAAATGACTCTGATGCTGTGGCAAGACTCACAGTGTATTTGTTTTATTAAGTTTGTATTTTAAACTTCATGTCCAGTGTGGCCATAATATTCAAAATTATTTTTATCTATATAACCTATTAATTAACATATGACGAATGACGTCATTTTATGCCTAATTCATAAAATGTATATTAAAAAATCGTATTTTAATAGTAATGTAATGTAAAAGCTATATTATTCAAGTTATTATTTAAACAATGACTGACCACAACATACAAATATATTAACCACAAAATACAAGCATAATTTGATATGTATGTCAAATCACTCTCTCATCATGAAATAAATGGAGCTCACAAACCATAATTATGAGAAACCAATGTGGTTAAATGAGACCCAAAAAAAAATTAAATTAGTTCATTGACATTGTGGACTATATCATATATAATCTATATGACGTCATAATGTGCTTCAACCGGAATGTGACGTCATTTTAAATAAACAAAGTAAAAACTATCTTATCCAGAAATAAAATAAATATTGGTTTCTTAAGAAAACCTGAAAGACCAACTTAGCGTCAAATAAAAAAATATAAAACATAAATAAAAAACCGGACTTGCAGTTGGGTATCTCCGGCAATTGTTAAAATTGTTTATAATAATATTATCATGTCATGGGAACTTCTTAACCCCAACAGGAATAAAATAAATTATTAAATAAAAAAAATAACACCTTTTTTGTCGCGGTGACATGCTTTAACTTTAACTTAACTTGCTTAACTACGTTTTTATATAAACATAAGTGTTAAGTAGGTACAAAGAATAGTTAATGTGAAAACCCAAATACCTTGTTGTCTGTTGATTTTAATTAAAATAGCGGACCGTGTGCGCCTTTAACCTAACTTGAAAGGAATCCTGCGACTGGTGGTACATTTCATTTGTCTACCTACTTACATAACCTGCCATCACAATTTTTTTATATTTATACATCTATAAAAATGTATACATACATAAAAATATATAAAACCAAAGTGTCTATAATGTCAAAATTACAATTGTAACACATCCTTAATATATAAAAAATAAAAAAATATGGTCTAATCCTTAAAATGTCTGGATTGATTTATCTTGGACTTTCATTTGTATATAAATAGTTGGTGTTATAAGAAGTAATTGAGGCTCACATACTTTTTATATAAAAAAAAATTCTTCTCTGAATAATTAACATATATTTTTTTCTGAAATAATTACTAATATTTTTTGTTAAATTTCACGAGGGTATAGTCGCGAGCAATAATAGCCTAAGTAATGATATTAGTGTATTATACCCACCGTAGCTTGCCTGGTCTGTATTCAACGCGACTGCAGCGCCACCTATCGGGTCCATTTGTATATATAAACCAACGGTTCCGTGGAAGTGACTACCCCTGTAGGGGTAAAGGGTGTCTATTAATGTGTGTGATTTTTATTTTTGCCCACTAAAAAAAATCTGTAATACGTGTGATGTCATCATCAAAGTCAAAAGTCAAAGTCAATATATTCTGTGTTTATATAGGTTACGAAGGAAGACTTATGAATTGTCAAATACAGATAAAGCTATATGATTCTACCACCACAAGCTACTTAAGTATTTAATGGTTTGCATAGTCGTCTTATGGGCAGTTGTGCAACAAGAAAGTTTAAGAACCACTGGCACTGACTATATGACTCAATCAGCCTTTCACTCAAAAAATAAATAGGGATGTTGACTGGTAAGTCAATTCGTAGATTTTGTATGGGCTTGTCGGTTTATGACGTCACTAGTTCGTATAGCAAAAATATTATGCATGTTTTGTAAAATTAAAAATTGTGTACTCAATATAATTCAAAATCAATAAGGTTTTACAACATACTACGAAATCAGAATTAATATTTCCAAGTTACTTATAAATAATGACAATATTCCTATTAGCAGGGCTGGATCTACCATATGGTTTTTTGGGTTTCAGCCCAGGGCCCCGTGGATTCAAGGGGCCCCCAGCTAAGTCAAGTCAAAAAAAGACAATAATGCGGTAAAATCCATAATTTATCAAACCTATTTAAATCATTTAATTCAAGTCTCCGTCTTATACTTTGAGTAATTAGGTGGGCCCCTAAGTAGTATTAGCCCAGGGCCCCCTAAACTCACGGACCGGCCCTGCCTTTTGGCCCAACTGACAACACTAAGGATAACTTTGATTTTTGATCTTTGACACGCGTTTCTGCGGGACTGTGTCTAGAATTATATTTCAGTTGACGCAGTCCAAGACGCGGGCATTAACTAGTGGTAAATGTATACATTTATTATCTGCTATCAGATTTATATTTATCTGGTACTAATTATAACGGTAACAGATAAGATAGTTACCATGCATTATACCATACACACACACACACACACACACGCTCATTAAGGGAATAAAATCAAATAATAAAAAATATATATATTTTTTTTTTTTAGTTTTAGTCTTTTGATTTTATTTTTAAATTACAAGTGTACACACAACAGAACATAACATAACATCACGCCCATAATCCCCGAAGGGGTAGGCAGAGTCAAAGGGGCAGCAGGCCCTATTCACCACATTCAGTCAAAAACAAAAAAATTACAAGTGTGTTATTAAGAATAAGTAGTATCCGTTTTGTATAGAAAAATTCTTTTTTGTTGTATGTTCATTTATAACATTAACCATAAATGCGGGTGAAACCGCGCGCACAGCCAGTATCTAACAATCACGAATGATTATTATTATTAATCATCTTAGGACCGGAGTGACGTCATCAATTAGTGAATTATCGAAATTGACAATCACGAACTTCTCATTAGTTGACCGTACTAGTGGTGTACTGAATATCCGCACTATTGTCCGTACTCGCGATCACCGAGGGAGAAAAATCATGTACCTATTGTATCCATATCCGTAATTTTCACAGATTTATTTAACTTTACGAAACCCAATGAAAAGTTAAATATGAGAAGCATTGATATATTCCTAACTTGATTTTTTTTTATGTAGTCAACATGTGACTGGCCCGTTGGTCGAGTGGTCAGAGACCCTGGCCACGAAACCGAAGGTCCCTGGTTAAAATCCCGCCAGGGGCAAATGTTCCATGTGATAAACATGAACATTTATTTGTACTGGAGTCATGAACAACAAACAACAACAACATAACATCACGCCCATAATCCCCGAAGGGGTAGGCAGAGTCAAAGGGGCAGCATACCCATTCAACCACATTCAGCCAAAAATAAAGTCGGGCCGGGTTAGATGGAAAATAGTGAAAAAGCAGTGACAAGCGGCTAACCTGTCGCCTACACAATCACACACCCAAAATTCGATATACCATAAGTCGCCTTTTACGACATGCTAGGCAAGAACCACAGTTGGCACATTCTTTTTTTTTGTCCCAGACCAACATGGGACTCGAGTCATGGATGTGTATAAACGTATTTAATTGTGTCTATCCGTCCACCTAGTATCCATAGCACAAGTTTATAAGCTTAGTTTGGAACTAGAGAATTGGTGTGTCAGTCTGGAGAATTTATTTATTTATTTAAATAAGTCAAATCATTACCTAATGACTGAGTAAGGAAGTCTAAAATTGTATCCGTATTTGAGGACACTAATGTCCGTATCCGCGGATAACTTTTCTTTAATGATTCGGCACATCACTAGACCGTAATGACACTTGACCCAGCAGGGAATATGCATGACATTGTATTTTTATTTGTCGAAGGGCTGATTTGGTCAGTTAACAAAATAACAGTCCGATAAACTTAAATACGTATGATCTTACAAACCTCTTTCAATTTTAAAACACAAAATTAAGTTCTCAAATACATATAATTAATAAACTCTTATTATAAAAATAAAATAAAATAAAATAAAATTCATTTATTTCGGACCTGGTCCATAGTGTTAGTAACAATAATAATAATAACAATAATAGCCTTTGTTAGTACTTACATTTATAATTAAAATTAATATTTTTAATTCAATTAAATTCAATTCCATTATTTATTATGTAGATCAGCCATTCGTCTAGTCTAGCTTAAGTTTAACTTAAAGTCTACTTCAACATGGACACCATCTCAGCTTTCTTTAGCCCGTGACTTTGTATGGAACCGGGTCTATTACAGAAATGTATGCATCCCTCGGGAGCTATACACTACTCCGGGATAACAAGTATCCTATGTCCTTTCTTAGAATTCAAACATACAGTATGCTAAATTTCATCACAATTGGTCAAGTGGTTTTGACGTGAATACGCGATAGACAGACGGACAAGGTCGCAAGTTCAGTCCCCGCGCAGACACAAATGTCACACACAGACTGAGGAGACGTACACGTACGCGCAGTCACTCGCTCCCCGAAGGGGAGACAGAATCCAAGGAGTAGTAAGCTCCTTAAACCGTTTTTAACAAAAAAAAATCCAGGCAGGTTATTGGGTTGAAAAAATTTTCCAGTTTTAGCTCAATGTAATAAAATTTTAACAAAAATAAAAACCAACTTCAAAAAACCCCGTTAAAAATGTTTATAAAAAAACACAAGTAAAAACTGCCTTAATAGCTATTTAAATGTCTAAACACTAAAAAGTATAAAATAAATTCTTTCGACTGCTTCGATGAAAGTATTAATCTTTAACACGTATTTAAATATTTACAATAATCAGTTAGTTTTGGAGTCGGTGCCAGCCAAACTAAAAAAAAAGTAGACACTTAATTCCTCCTTTTTTTTGAAGTCGGTTAAAAATGAGACAAATGGTGAACTCGTCGCTTACACAATCACAAACTTAACGTCCGACACACCGTTAGTCGCATTTTACGACGTGACAGGCAAAGAACACATTTGGTGCATTATATTCACGTCCGAGAGTAACACGAGTCTAAGCTGTGAAGTAATTTTTAGTTGACTCAAATAGACAGCGCAGGGAGTCGCACGAAGCCCAGTTGACTTAGGGCGAGTTCTTTTAGATACAAGAGCGACGTGGAACATTGGACTGCGCTATGACGCAATCTTGAGTTAACTCAATCAATTGACGCAGTGAGTTATATGAAAATTACTGCAAGTGTGTTATCTTGCTATCTCACTAATATATAAACGCGAAAGTTTGTCTGGATGTTTGTTATTCTTTTACGCAAAAAGTACTGCATGGATTTTAATGAAACTTTACAATAGTATAGCTTATACATTTGAATAACACATAGGCTATGTTTCATCGATGTACCACGCAAGCAAAGTCGCGGGCAGAAGCTAGTAAGCGATAAATGAGTTACCGCGCGCAGCGTTCGCGGGCGCGGGCTGCGCGGGAGTGGCGGCGGCGCGAGGCAGACCGGATCGCGCGGCGACCTTGCGCGTGCGTGTGCGCATTGTGTCACGAGACGGAGCGGCCTCGTGGCCCGTTTAACATGCGTTCGATTTTCTGTATTTTTCAACATCTGGGAGACCGGGTTGGACAGACTCCGTTGATCGCGAAGCCTCATAACCGAGGATTGCGGGTCAAACCCGAGCAAGTACCTCTAGATTTTTCAATTCTAAAAAAAATATTTAAAAAAAAAAAAAAAAAAAATCAGACGAATTGAGAACCTCCTCCTTTTTTTTTGAAGTCGGTTAAAAAATAAATAACATCACGCTCATAATGCCTTACTGTAAATGGTTTCAATTACAAAAAAAAAATACACTAAAAATAATTTATGATCTAATTACAAATACTAATTATTTCATATAATAATACGCAAACTCGAAAATCTGATTAAAAAATCAGCCGAGCCCAACCAGATTTCGACATCCTTAACGACGAAAACAATTGCAAACAGATAAATAAATAATTCACTTTAACATAATCATCACATCAACACACCAGACGCAAATTTAAGACACTGTAGAAAGAAAGTCTACTTTTTCAAACCTAACAACATCTAGTAGAATCTGACACGTATAAACGTTGTTTGACAGTTTTAATCGGGTAAATATATATTAATTTTAGGGTGTGTTTCTTCGATATTATTTTATTTCATAAATTAATGAATTGTTATGTAAATTTTTCATTTTTAGAATATATTTTTTTTATAATATTGTAAATGTTTTAAGTAGAACTAAGTGGTAAATACCTAATGGTAATACCTCTCTCCTTGTGTAACACAAACACATTTATGTACTTAGTTGGTAACCATTATTAATAAAAAAATATATATCCGTTTGTGCTTAAATCAAAAGTGCCCGTGTCCAGTCCTCTTTATACACTAGATGTTTTATAAATTTACAATTCTGTCAACGTTGGAAACGTTAAATTGTAAATTATGAGGGTTTTCGAACGAACATCTATACTTCAGGACTAATGTACAGACTGAATGTCTTAAAACTGCTCTGTACTATTACTTAAATATATTGTTACTATTATTTTTACTTAAATATTAAATGTAAAGATTTAATAAATGAGAGCGGTAGCTTGATGGTAAAGACACGCGCCTCATAACCGAGAATTGCGGGTTCAAACCCGAGCAAGTACCTCTAGATTTTTCGATTCTAAAAAAATAAAATAAAAAATAAATAACATCACGCTCATAATCCCCTAAGGGGAAGCAGAGTCAAAACTGGGCTGGGTTAGATAGAAAATTGTGAAAATGTAGTTATAAGTAGCTACCTCGTCGCCTACACCATCACACACCCCAAACCATATACCATTAGTCGCCTTTTACGACATGCTAGGCAATGAACACAGTTGGCACATTTATTTTAAGCCCCTGACCAACATGGGACAATTTTTCAAATCTATATACGTATTTATACCACTAGCTCGGCGGTGAGGGAAAACATCGTGATGAAACCTGCAAATCTAAACAACTTTGGATTTGTAACTATGATCCATAAATTGTCTGGTTCCCCTATCTTAGGGTTACGAAGGTCAGATCGGCAGTCGCTTCAGTATAATTACCAGCCTTGCTAAATCCTGGATCATGGTCTAAGCGGACCCCGTCTAAGCCCGGGACATAACGCTAGGAAGATGAGAGGAGTAACATTTTAATAAATGGTATGCCTAATTCTACGAATTAACTAACTAACTAAACTTCACGCCACTTCCCTAGCGGGGTAGGCAGAGAGAACCGAACGCCATATGGCACGATCCTTACACACCTCACTCGCCTCTTTAACATTCATAATCCTTTTCATACAAGCTCTACAAATTAAAATTACTTATATTTAAAATTACTGTTTAAAAGGATTTGGTACGTAAAAAATAAAAGATGTGCTATCAGGGATGGGCTGGGTGGGCAAGAATGTATATCCGCGCGTACGGATAATGGTGTTCATACGATTTGACGCAACCCGCTTATTGCCATGCGTCATGTCGTGTCGTGTCGTGCGCGTGAGTGTGCGCGCGGCGCGTAGCGCGGTAGCGCGGTGATTCACGCGCGCCCGCGCGCCTCCGCGGCGGGCGCGCGTGCGCGGAGGACGCGGCGAGCGCGACCTGGGCCGGTCGGAGCTGGCCACGTGGCGCTACATTTTGGCAAATCTTTGTATCTACAGCTTACAGTTTGTTTCCCTAGCTGGTTTATCTTTGGGTTTTTCAAATCATTAGGCCCGCAATTACCGAAGGCTTAGATAGAATCCAAGGAGTGCCCCCTAACTATTTGGTAATTATACGACAGGCCCGTTGGTCGAGTGGTCACAGACCCTGGCCATGAAACCAAGGGTCGCGGGTTCGAATCCCGCTAGGGGCCAATGTTTCGTATGAACATGGACATTTGTACTCGAGTCATGGATGTTTATAAACGTATTTAAGTATGTCTATCCGTTCACCTAGTATCCATAGCACAAGCATTAGCTTAGTTTGGAACTAGGGAATTGGTGTGTCAGTCTGGAGAATTTATTATTTATTATTATAAATTTTTATTTTCCTATTTCACACCAGGCCCACTTTGAAACATGGTTGAAAGTTAAATATGATTCTTATAACTTTGTTAATACTGTTGTTGAAAAGAGTAACTACCGAGTTTCTTGCCGGATTCTTCTCGGTAGATGCAATATTCCGAACCGGTGGTAGAATCATATCTCTTTAACTGTTTTTGACGATTTATAAGTGTTTCTTTGAAACCTAAATAAATAAAGAATATTTTGACTTGACTTTGATTTTTTGTAAAATATTGAGTTGGTGATGGAAAATTTTAAAAAAAAAAATAGTAACAGCTGACTTCTCGCTTACATGATTACGAACCAATGCCCCATACACCATTAGTCGCCATTGACGATATGATATACAAGGACATCTTCACATTATTTTAGGGTTCCCGTACCCAGGGGTAAAAACGGGACTCTATTACTAAGACTCCGCTGTCCGTCTGTCTGTCTGTCACCAGGCTGTATCTCATGAACCGTGATAGCTAGACAGTTGAATTTTTCACAGAATATTTAGTTGTATATTCACTATAAAAATAAATAATGAAATTAAAATAAAATAAATATTTAATGGGGCTTCCATACAACAATCGTGATTTAAATGCCGTTTCTCACTCGATATTAATAACGGCAGCAGGTAGTCACTTGAAATATTTACAGAATATTTAGTTGTATATTCATTTAAAAAATAAATAATTCAATAATAATAAAAAAGGGGCTCCCATACAACAGACAAGATTCTTTTGCCGTTTTAAAGATCATGGTACAGAACCTCGTGTGCGAGTCCAACTCGCACTTGGCCGGTATTTTTGCTGGTTATAACAAAAATAAACGTGGGTTTTCCTACATTTTGTTGAAATTAAAAAAAAATGTGTGTGTAATATGTAATATTAGTCTATAATAATAGTTAAATTATTTTTATTATCCATAATACAAGTTGTGCTTAGTTACAGCTAACGAATTGGTGTGTCTGAATATATATATTTTTTTAATATTATTCTTACCAGAAGTTAGTGTCCAAACCCGCGATTTTAAGTAAATCCATCCCCTGTCTTCTAACCATAGCAGGAGTGTACGCATAGTTTGTAGTTAGGGAATAAATAAAAACGTCCCTGTAGGGTTGCAACGCTTCCCAAAACCGTTCATTTGAGTTTCGACGTGAAATTTGACGTCCACCGACCCCTCAAAATCAGTCAAAAATGACGCCGCATCGATCGGGGCTACCATTGGCCCTTTCGCCCCAAATTTGAGGGCGCCCTTGACCAATAGAAAGGGCGCTTTCTCCCACCCTCGCGGGCGAAGGTCATTTGTTTTGTTAACGCCTTTTTGTGAAAGCGCTGGCCCCGCGCGGGGTCCGCGGAGCGTGGCGCCGGGGACCGAGCGCGGCTCCTGAGAGAACATTGTGAGATGGGTGGCCGGCGTGAATTTTCGGTTAGTGATCAAAATACTATGCCTAGTTTTCTTATATTTATTTATGGAGGTATATAATAATACTATCGATTGTCAAATATAGAAAACAATACTGACAAATAAGAAGATAATTTTATGAACAATATTTAGTGATCTTTTACGTAGACAGCACGGAACAGATTCAGATGAAACTTGGCGTACAGATTGACCTTGACCTGAATTCCTACATGAGCTATTTTTGTCCCGGATTAACGGATAATTCCGGAAGACTGTTTCTACCGAAAAGAAGACACTTCTATACCGCCAAGTTCATAATTTCAATAAATAAAATATAGTTTTATGTGTGTATTTTATACTAGCAGCGCCCCGCGGTTTCACCCGCGTAGTTTTCTTTCCCGTGGGAATACGGGGATAAAATATAGCCAATGTTTCACGCTAACAAAGTAGATTTGCATTGGTTAAAGAATTTTTGAAATCGGCACAGTAGTTTTTGAGTTTATACATTACAAACATACACACACACAAAAATAAAAAACTTTCCTCTTTACAATATTAATATAGATGTATACTTGTTTTAAAAGGGGTTAATTTTCTTTGAGACACATATGTGAAAAGTGGCCAAGCGTAGTGCTAGACTGACAATACGAATACCAATTTAAAAAATCTATTATTCTTTATTTATCTATAACATCACGCCCGTAGTCCCCGAAGGGGTGGGCAGAGTCGAAGGGGTCGCGATTTCCTTTAATAATATCCAGCTACCACACTCGCCACATTTCAAAGTTCTCAAACCAAAAGTTGTTGTATTTAAAAAAACTGCTATGTGGGCGAAACAAAATATCGTTCCAATATATTTTATCTTACTCGTATGATCAGAATATACATTAACTCCTATTAAAATCCGAATGGATAGACAAAGTCGAAGGAGCGTTAAACTCCTCGAACCAATTCCAGCAACAATAAATTAAGTTAGTTTATTAGTTTTTAGATTTGCTAATAAGTTAATTTAATTTAATTTCATCTTTGCGGATAAGCATCATAAATTTAGGTCGCATATTGCAGTTCCTAGACAAGGTGCTTATTGGGTAACTGAACACAATACCATTTTAATCTACTCTTATCTTACTGTTATTTAATATTTCGGTTAATTATATTTATGTTAAATTTAATTATAGTCCACATAGCATGCCGCGGCCACCTCTAATTAAGGTGGCACTTAGCTATAAGTGTTATGTACCTCTCTTTGTCTGTTAGATTATGTTGTTTAAGTGTTTATCTTGTTGGTTGTCCTAATAAATAAATAAATAAAGATATAAATAAATAAATAAAAATTACTAACTCCAAGTATGTGCGTCTGTTTCTAGAAAAATAATAATAATAAATCTTCTGACCATAATTCCTGTGCTTTCCCCGGGGGCTACTCGCGTTAATGTTGATTTTTCAATCCCTCGGGAACAGTACTTTGGGATGAAAGGTACCCCATTTCTTTTTCCCCTAATCATCCTCCCTACATAGCCCTTGCAATGTGTATGCGAAATGTCCTGATAATAGATTGAGTAGTTTATACGAGAAAGGAAAACAAAACATTAGCATTGAAAATATTCGTATTTGAAAATGAAATATCTTAGATTAGCTTAGATTTTTGTCTTTAGATATGGAAGAAATCTCGCGCTTTTTCGAACTATATCATATGTCGAGACGAAAATATATTATTTTTATTTCACTTTCTGCTTGCGAAGTTATTAAAAATCATATTTGTCAATACTACGTAACAACTTAAGGGGGGGAGTCTACTACGGGGGGAGGGAGGCGTCGAAAAATCTTTTAAAATTGTTTTTGGTATATTAATATGTACCCTTACTTAAAACTTGCCTGTACACTTTACCAAGTGCCCAGGTAAACTGCCCTTTATTTGAGTAGATTAATAACTCTTTAACTATTAATATTACTTAGAGTTTACTGGTCTGTCTGTGCGTACAGTCTCGGAAGCTATCGTAATCGTTCATAGAATTCTTATTATTTTAGAAATAGCAAGTTGCTATCGAAGTCAAATAATCCAAACATTCTTGAGTCAGCAACAGATCTTAAAATAACAGAAATAGATCAGTACATCATCTTCCTAGCGTTATGTCCCTTGCTTAGACGGGGTCCGCTTAGACCATGATCCAGGATTTAGCGAGTCTGGTAATTACATTGAAGCGACTGCCGATCTGACCTTCGTAACCCTAAGATAGGGGAACCAGACAATTTTTAGATCATGGTTACAAATCCAAAGTTATTTGAATTTGCAGGTTACATCACGATGTTTTCCTTCACCGTCGAGCTAGTGGTATAAATACGTACATAGATTTGAAAAATCCAGAGGTACATGCCCGAGTTTGAACCCGCACTCCTCGGTTTAGAGGGGATGTCCATACCATTTAGCTACCATCACGCCATACATAACATCACGCCCATGATCCCCGAAGGGGTAGACAGAGTCAAAGGGGAAGCACCCCTTCAACCACGTTCAGCCGAAAATAAAGCTGGGCTGGGTTAGATGGAAAATTGTGAAAAAGCAGTGACAAGCGGCTAACCTGTCGCTTACACAATCACACACCCAGAACCCGATATACCATTAGTCGCCTTTTACGACATGCTAGGCAAGTACCACAGTTGGCACATTCCTTTTTTTTGTCCCAGATCAACATGGGCCAAGCCCCAGACCAACATGGGACAGACAGACAGACCATGAATTCGTAGGTACTTAGATTTGAAAATCCATATGTGTCCGGCTTTGAACCAATTCCCGTCGCGTATGAGACTCACCACCACTCCTCGCGCTCCTAAAACAAGTCTGGGGGAAGCGTCCAGCGGCGCTCAACCCGCGGGCCGCTCGGCTGACGTCGTCTAAATCTGTGCAAAGACGCGCGGTCAGCGACCGGCGCGGGGACAGGCGCCAGGTGCGCTGCGATATCTAATGGCGAATATTGGTACGGTAGAAAAATATCTGAGGTTCAAAAGAATTTGTTATGAATCCATTTGCAGAAATAAATCATTTCATTTCATTGATGGGTTTTCGTCTTATATACATACAGACGCACATATGTATATATATGTTATCACGTATGCTATCTCCTAAGGGGCAGGTAGAGTTCAAGGAGCGATAAGCTCCTAGAACCACATTCAGCTTAAAATAAAACACATACATATATAAATACCTATATAGGAAGCAAACATATAAAAATGTATGACTACAGTAAAACAAAAAAAAGATCCGACTACATCACATACATTGATCTGACTCCGAGGTAAGTAGCTTAAGCACTTGTGTTACGGATATCAGAAACAACAGTGGTATTACAAATATATACTTAAATATTGGATATTTACACCCAGACACAGAACAAACACAAGTATTTATCACACTAATGCGCCATCGAACCAGTCAATAAAGCTTATTACATACAATATTATTATTACGCGCTCTTCCCGAAGGGATCTGATGGCGCCCAAGGGCAGTCCTTTAAACACTAAGCCAAATGTAAAATTAAGTTGGTTTAGATGGGAAATAGGGATGTTGACTGGCTAGTCAATTGAGATACTTTTTAAGAGCTGTCAAAACGAAATCACTTTATAGATTTTGTATGGGCTTGTCAACGTGTGACGTCACTAGTTTGTATAGTCAACTGACTTAATATTAAGCAGTTTTTGTAAAATTAAAAACTCAATATGATACAAAATCAATAAGGCTCAACAGCATACTACGATACTATCTTTTTCAAAATTGATATTTCAAAATTAAATATAAATGGTGTCAACATCCCAAATGGAACAAAGAAGTGATGATGTCATAGATGAGCTGTTATTTTGACATTATGAAGTTACTTTAATTTATTTATGTTCTAGCTGTAGCCCGCGTGGAACTCAAAAATTAATGTCTGTGGGAACTTTGTTTTTTTGTTGATAAAAGGTAGTCTATGTCCTAATGCAAGGTATAAGCTATAACCATTTCAATTTTCAGCTAAATCGGTTCAGCCGTTTTGCGCTGAAAGAGAAACAAAAATTCAAACTTTCCCCTCTATAATATTAGTCCCATGTTGGTCTGGGACTTAAAAAAAATAAGCCAACTGTGTTTCTGGCCTAACATGTCGTAAAGGCGACTAATGGTATATCGGGTTATGGGTGTGTGATTGTGTAGGCGACGAGCTAGCCACTTGTCACTACTTTTTAACAATTTTCCATCTAGCCCAGCTCAGTTTTATTTTTGGTTGTATGTGGTTAAAGGGGCCTGCTGCCCCTTTAACTCTGCCTACCCCTTAGGGGATTATGGGCGTGATGTTATGTATGCATAATATTAGTAAGATTATACACACACTTCAGCACAGTTTTCCATATAACCTAGCTCATTTGTTTTTGGCTAAAAGTGGTTAAAGGATCTTATTGCCCCTTAGACTCTGCCTGCCCCTCCAAAGATTGATAGCATGTATGTACAGTCACGAGCAATAATATGTATACATTGTCACATTACCAAAAATGTCTAAACTTCTACCATTCCAGAAATACGTGAACAACAATTTCTCCTAAGTCACCTAACCATCAAACCGTGTCAAAACTGGGTAAACATTTGTTTCACATTAATGGCATGGAGTGGTAGAAGTGTTTGAAAATGTGATAATGTAAATAATATATATATATTATTGCTGGTGACTGTACACAGCAAATTGTATTTTAGTCGAGTATCGAACGGAGAGAGCTTCGCGATCGGTTCGTCGCGACGGCGCCGGCCCCGCACCTAGCCGACGCGACTAGCTGCGTGCGCCGGGCTCGCGCGCCCGCTAGCGTAGAGAGGACGTTTTAGCCGCTAGAAGCGGGTTTAGTTACAATCTCCTTGTCTAGTACTTGGACCAATTTTTTTATACTCTTAAGCTGTGCCAGCGGTGTCACCCGCATTTATGGTTAATATTATAAAGACTATTTCCGTCTCTGCCTACCCCCATGGGAATAAGGCGTGACATTATGTATGTATGTATGTATTTCCGTCATACATGATTTCTATGTAACTTTAACCATTAAGGCTGCACACGAGACGGAAGCTTAAAAAATGGAGTAACTTCTCCCGTTTTCCCAACATTTCCCTTTACTACTCTACTCCTATTGATTGTAGCGTGATGAAAAGTATACTATAACCTGCCCAGGAGTATGAAGAATAATTATACCAAGTTTCGTTAAAATCCGTCGAGTAGTTTTTGTTTCTATAAGGAACATACAGACAGACAGACAGACAGACAGACAGACAAAAATTTTACTGATTGCATTTTTGGCATCAGTATCGATCACTAATCACCCCCTAATAGATATTTTGAAAATATATTTCATGTACAGAATTGACCTCTCTACAGATTTATTATAAGTATAGATGGTTCTATGTTGATCTGTGACTTGATTAGGATGTGCCAACTGTAGTTTTGCTTAGCATGTAAAAGGCGATTAGTCATATATTGAGTATTGATTGTACGCACCAGCCTCGTATCTGTACTTTATTTCAAATATCTTTATTTAAATGGAACCCAGCTCACTAAAATGTTTGACCCAACCACATTACAATATATAGATAAAGCATTTACAATGTGAAATACTAATTCGAGGTACCTAAGATTGTGACAGTCCACATTTCGGGCCACCAGTTAATACTTTCGTTATTGTCAGCGTGACAGATCACAGCACTAAAACGGTTAGTATATAAGGAAAATATTATATAAAAGTCAAGCCAGCCATAAAGTATGTCACCCGAATTTCAGGATTTTTTTCCCGTCCATGCCACAGCTGGTCACATTTGTGAGACTCCCCCCTCCCTAGTGATGTCACGAAAAATTCAAATTCAAATTCAAAATATCTTTATTTATATAGGCTTCAAGAAAGCACCTATATATAGTCAGTCAATATACAAAAACAAAAAAAGAACACATAATACTACCACCGGTTCGGAAGGTAGAATCTATCTAGAAGAAACCGGCAAGAAACTCGATAGTTACTGTTTCAAATGCCAATTCTATAATTGGCATTTAAAAGAGTAACTAACTTGTAAATTATACAATTTTCGAAACTTAGGTCCCCTCCAACCCCTTGTCACACCAAGTCACACTTGGTAGATCTTAGGTTTTATTTGACGCACTTTATGGATGGCCCCTCATACTTAAATAACATAGGTGCTAGTTGACGTCCAGTGGTGAAAACCTCCTGGACCAAGGTACCCGCCGAAGAGTGCGCTCTGGGCTTGTTGCTGAGCGAGGTCGAGGGCAGGCGCGAAAACTATACGACATGATTATGAGTTGAACATTTCAGAACCGAAGTTGATTCAATTAACGGTTACATTGTTTTGTGTCGTACATAGAATAGGGACGTTGACACCATTTATATTTAACTAACTAACTTAACTTCACGTCCCTTCCTTAGTGGGGTAGGCAGAGAGAACCGCATTTATATTTAATTTTATTTTACTAGTGATCACCCACTGGTCGAAATTCGGCCATTATTAGTATGTTTTTTTTTTATTACTTATTGAAATATTGGCTTGATCCTTCTCCATATAAACTTTAACTGTGCCAAATCTCATACTCCTTCGTCCACGTAATTCTCATAAAAGAGGTATAAAGCTTTTGCTCTTAACCGAGGATTGTAGGTTCAAACCCGGCACGTACCTCTGGATTTTTCAAATCTATGTAATCTATACCATTAGCTCGCCGGTGAGAGTAAAAATCGTGATGAAACCTGCAAATTCAAACAACTTTGGATTTGTAACCATGATCAAAAATTGTCTGGTTTGTGTAGTAATGCAATGTAATTACCAGACTCGCTAAATCCTGGATCATCGTCTAAGCGGACCCCGTCTAAACACGGGACATGACGCTAGGAGGATGAAAGTTTATATATCACTTATTAATATATAGATGACTAGCAGCGCCCAGCGGTTTCACCTGCGTAGTTCCCGTTCCCGTGGGAATACGGGAATTATATAGCCGGGATACGGATTTCCAATGGTGAAAGAATTTTTGAAATCGCCGCAGTAGTTTTTGAGTTTATTCTACAAACATACACACACACAATAATACAAAAATACAAATCTTTCCTCTTTATAATATTAGTAAGTATAGGAAATATCAATTCAGTAAAAGCAAGTATTCGTAGTATGTTGTTTTTGTAGTCGTAGTACCTATTGATTTTGAATTATATTAAGTCTAAGTAATTTTACTAAAACTGACAAACCCATACAAAATTATGGAGTGATTGCGAATTGAGTTGTCAGACGACATCCCTATTCGTACATACAAAGGGTAGGCATAGTCCAAGGAGCATTAAGCTCCTTAAACCGCAATGCATGTTCTAACACCAGTTATATGTCCCAAAATTTATTTATATATATATATATATATAAATAAACGCGTATATATATATATATAGCCGAAGAGTTTGTTGCTAATTTCCCCGCTTATCTTAGCAACTACAGGTCCGAATTAAAAAAATATTTTTGTGTTGTATAGTAATTTATAATGAAGGCAAACCACTAACGCGGGTGAAACCGCGGGCACAACTAGTTTGGTTTATAAATAGCTTAATAATAAGGGTTTTTTGAATTAAAACATCAGATAGATGGCGTAACTGTGACGTACGGTCTTGTCACCCTCCTCATTGGTAGATTTTCAGACCAAACTGACATGCTGTCAACAAGGAGCCAATAGTGACAGTGATAAGACCACGAGACTCCCTCGTGCCATCTGGTTGTTTTTGTATTTTTGAAAACCCTCATTGGATAGATACTTAGTTGGATGTTGGTGATACGTTCGTTGAAACCGATTCCCTATTATTGTTGCTGGTGAGGCTACCTGTAAGGGTAGTGTAAATGTTGCTATATAAATGAATAACAAATAAAAGGGTGTGTGATTGTGTAGGCGGCGAGCTAGCCACATGTCACTACTTTTTCACAATGTTCCATCTAACCCAGCCCAGTTTTATTTTTGGCTGAATTGTTTAAATGGAGCAAGTCCCTTTGACACTGTCTACCCCTTCAGGGATTTTGGGCGTTAAGTTATATATGTATGTAAAAATAAAAAATAAAATACTTACTGATGTGTGAGATTTGGTCTATACTGGTTTTCTAATACAGACCAATTTTCCAATAAGTTTATCGGTAAGGGCCTTTAACTGTCATCTAACACAAATTCGCAAACGTCACGGTGACGCGTGCCAGTCTGCGGCGCGACGCACCCCGCCCCTGGGCTAGACACTCGTCTAATCTAGTTGCGACGTGTCTGCCCGCCGCGTGTGTGTGTGAGAGCGCGCGCGCGTGTGTGTGTGAGAGCGCGCGCGCGTGTGTGTGTGTGTGTAAGTGAGTATGTGTTAGTGTGTTTATTTGTGTGTGTGTGTGTGTAAGTGCAGTCTGGTGGTATCGAGCTCAGATGACGTGCTACGGGTAGAGCGGGGTGGATTCACTTCAACTTGAACAAAATGATTTGATGTGAAACTATGTGAGTGATATAGAGCTCTTAAGTGTTTTGTGATTGGTAACTATTGAATTTCATAAAACATTTATTTTTAATGTAACCTTTTTTTTTATCAATGCCATGTAAATAAATTTAATACCTTAAAATAAAATTGTATGTAATTTAGTTTAAAAATAAATTCAAGCTTTATCGAGATATTCACTATCTTTCATTTGGACAATGGGCATTGTTGCGCTGTTTGTTGTTGTAAATTGAAACAAAATATATAATTATTAGGCAAAAATTAAATAATTCTAACATATTTACAAAAAAAGAAATAAGTACTTATATATATTTTCTAATAAGATTCTAGTAATATGAAAACATTATATATTGGTATCTTATTCGTCGCATATTTACATACTATTGGAAAACCCCCTATTTACCATGACCATGTGTCTGAACTTTTGAATTGAAATTATATTTTATTTTGTTTTCAGGTATAAAAAGAGAAGAATTCTTGGACTTCTGAGATGCAATTATCACAAGTACACAATATTGAAGGTATGTTAAACATTATCAGCATTTGATAAGCCCTCAGTCCCTTAGGTAAAAGGCTTAATTTATTTGTAAATTACTATAAATAACTTCTCATTTGATTTTCACACAAATAATATTAAATTTAGATTTTGACATAGTATTTTTATATATGTATATATTAAAAACGATAGCTAAATAATAACCCTATCTATGTGCGCAGTCTTTAGTAATACCCAAATTGTAGTCTCGATTACAGAAATTAAAAAAATATAATAATAACTCTTGAATAATATTTATTAATATTTGAATAGAAGTTTCCCAAGAAACATTATCTTATTCAGTACAAGATAAAACCATATTCATCTTCCTAGCGTTATGTCCCGTGCTTAGACGGGGTCCGCTTAGACCATGATCTAGGATTTAGCGAGTCTGGTAATTACATTGAAGCGACTGCCGATCTGACCTTTGTAACCCTAAGATATGGGAACCAGACAATTTTTGGCTCATGGTTACAAATCCAAAGTTTTGCAGTTTTCATCACGATGTTTTCCTTCACCGTCGAGCTAGTGGTATAAATACGTACATAGACTTTAAAAATCTAGAGGTACGTGCCCGGGTTTGAACCCGCACTCCACGGTTAAGAGGCGAGTGTCCTTACCACCGCTAAGTAAAAACCTTATTGAGCTACTGTAAATGTAGCGTTATCAATGTTCTTTAATGTTCACACTACCTGAAAAAGCTCTATACTCTCACAAGCATCATTCGTCTTTATATATATAGATTTAAGGTCGATACTCCCTCAACCCAGACGAGTCACACAGCCCTATGTGGTTTACTATGCTGATAGGTCAGGACTGCAGTGTTCCGCGAGTCACCGCGGGGTAAGGACGTGCAGGGGCGGTGTCGTCGATCCTCGGAAAAAAAATTCGTAAATTATATCGTGCTGTTCAAAGCTTAAATCTAAGTGTTGGTAGATTTATGAGAGACAAAGTTAGGTTTTGTGAGTGATTCTGTGGACAAAGAAACTTACTGAGTAGAATATTTTTATTTCACAATAATATGTGCGATAGTCGAGTGGTTTAAAAAGAAATATCTGTGATGTCGTCCTTTCATGAAAAAATTTTAAACTTTTTAGTGAATTAAGTGCTATTTGAAAATCTTAAAGCTTTTTAAAGTTTTAAAAAAGCTGTGTGTGAGCTTTTTTCATTGTGGTTAGTACTTATTGCAAGGAATTGCATTTTTTATTTGTGTTCAACTGATTTTAGGCGAAGTTGAGGTCTAGGTCTATTTTAGAAAAGTATATTAAGAAAGATTTTTTTTTAACTAAGTGATTTTGTTAACAAATAAGTGTTATAATATTCTGTTATAAATATATATTTTTTTAAATTGATTTTTTTATCGTCGATGGTTGTAAATCAAATAACGCTTAATGAACATAGCTAAAAGGAAAAAGAAAATAATGTATTCATCGAACTTACTTAAAGGATAACCTTAATCTCGTTTTGTGTTCCTGTGGGATAATATTCAGTTGTTGTAAATGACAGAATTACCCTTGTCACTAGAGAATTAAGAAAACATCAGATACATTTGGTTGGTCTGGGACTTAAAAAGAATATGCCAACTGTGGTTCTTGCCTAGCATGCCGTAAAAGGGGACTAATGGTGTATCGGGTTTTGGGTGTGTGATTGTGTAGGCGACGAGCTAGCCACTTATCACTGCTTTTTCACAAGTTTCCATCTAACCCAGCCCAGCTTTATTTTCGGCTGAACGTGGTTGAAGGGGTGCTGCCCCTTTGACTCTGTCTACCCCTTCGGGGATCACGGGCGTGATGTTATATTTATTTGTTTGTTTGTTTGAGATACATTTATTTAATGTCAAAGAAAGTAGCTTAAGTACTTCTGTTGAGTTTTATGGAAATCTGAAACAAAGTCGATAATTACAACAGATACTCAGACCATACAAGAAGTTTCTCAACAGAGAGAACAATTATGAATATTATCAGGTTTCATTTCAGAATTCTAAATTTTAGTTAATATAGCAGCGTCCTTTAGTTACATTTTACCCGCGTAGTTACCGTTCCCGTGGGAATACGGGGATAAAATATAGCCTATGTTACTCGCTGATAAAGTAGCTTTGTATTGGTGAAAGAATTTTTCATATCGGACCAGTAGTTTCGGAGTCTATTCGATACAAACAAGCAAGCAAGTAAATCTTTCTTCTTAATAATATAAGTGTAGATAATAAATAGTACATAGAGTCTAACCATTTTAAGCAAATAAAATAAAATAAATTACGAGAATATACTAATGCAGTTGTATTCTGTATCAACTCTTAGAAAACATCTGCAATTTAAGTTAAATACTAGAGAAAAAAACAACCATTTTTCACTAGCCCGTTGGTCGATTGGTCAGAGATACTGGCCACGAAACCAAGGGTCGCGGGTTCGAATCCCGCTAAGGGCCAATGTTTCGTGTGATGAACATGGATATTTGTACTCGAGTCATGTATGTTTATAAACGTATTTAAGTATGTCTATCCATAGCACAAGCATAAGCTTAGTTTGGAACTAGGGAATTGGTGTGTCAGTCTGGAGAATAAAAAAAAATAATTGTCGGAGTTAATTCCTCAAAAATGTTGAAACCAAGTACGGTTTTAATAGATATTGGTTATCAAATATACTGGCTGATTTGGAAGCCTTTAGGAAAAATCTGTTCGGGTTTCTCCTTCAATGTATCACTTTTTAACCGACTTCAAAAAAGGTGGAGGTTCTCAATTCGTCTGTATGTATAATTTTTTTTTGTTTTTTTTTTATCTATGTTCACTGATATTTCCGTCAATTATAGACGGATTTCAAAATTTTTTTTGTTCAAACTTCTAATTTATACGTATTACTTTGGCCTAAGTAAAGTTTGTTTTGTTACTTTGTTTAACGTAAGCTAAGCTTAGCTAGGAGCGTTTTAAGCAGTTTAACCATGTTGGCCTGGGTCACCATGAATGTACCAGTGTTCTCGCCTGGTACAATATAAAAGGCGACTAGTGATGTATTGAGTTTCTGATCATGAGAGAGACTATTTCCGTCATACATGATTTCTATGTAACTTTAACCATTAAGGCTGCACACGCGACGGAAGCTTAAAAAATGGAGTAACTTCTCCCGTTTTCCCAACATTTCCCTTCACTACTCTGCTCCGATTGATTGTAGCGTGATGGAAAGTATACTATAACCTGCCCAGGAGTATGAAGAATAATTGTACCAAGTTTCGTTAAAATCCGTCGAGTAGTTTTTGTTTCTATAAGGAACATACAGACAGACAGACAGACAGACAAAAATTTTACTGATTGCATTATTGGCATCAGTATCGATCACTAATCACCCCCTGAAAGTTATTTTGAAAATATATTTCATGTACAGAATTGACCTCTCTACAGATTTATTATAAGTATAGATTATTATGTAAGTAATGCTGCTATTAGTGGCTAATTCTCGTTGTGACTGGTCGCCGTAACCGATATGGGTTAAGAGGACATTATTTTAAGTCGCCGCACTTCACAATCTCGGGTGATAGCTCCGTCACGCGACTTTCTTCGAAAAGTTAGTTATTTTTTCCGAGAAGCAACGTGTTCCGCTCAGTTAAGTCCCTGCTATACGCCTGTACCGGTACAATGGGAGATAAATATATTTTTTAAGTGACTCTGTGGAGTCGCTCGCCTGTCACGTGAGGGAGGAGTCTGGGTGTTTGGAAATCTGGGAGGAATGATTCTGACTTCGTTTGTCTGGGTGTTAAGGGAGACGTCTTGCCTGTTCAATATTATAAATTTCAATCACTGGTCAGTCATCTTCATGCAGTTGAAATTCAGAGATCAGCTTCGAATGTTGTGTTTAGTCAATCACTAAAGCCTATAAAGTTAAATAATCGTATTTAATCCGATGTTGCTCTGGGACTTAAGAAATAATGTGCCAACTGTGGTACTTGCCTAGCATGTCGTAAAAGGCGACTAATGGTATATCGGGTTGTGGGTGTGTGATTGTGTAGGTGACGAGCTAGCCACTTGTCACTACTTTCCACAATTCTCCATCTAACCCAGCCCAGTTTTGTTTTTTGCTTAATATGGTTAATGGGGCCTGCTGCCCCTTTGACTCTGCCTACCCCTTCGGGGATTACGGGCGTGATGCTATGATTTTTGGTTTGTTTGTATTTCTGTAGGATCATGTATAAAAGACATGGATTTTTTTTTTATAAAATAAACAAGATCCTACATAATATACTAACTAACTAACTAACTAAACTTCACGCCACTTCCCTAGCGGGGTAGGCAGAGAGAACCGAACGCCATATGGCACGATCCTTACACACCTCACTCGCCTCTTCAACATTCATAATCCTTTTCATACAAGCTCTACGATTTTTATGACTCCTAACATCACCTTCTGTTAATACACGACCAATCTGGTCGTGGTAGGTGAGCCTGGGCCTTCCGCGGCTCCTACATCCTTCCACATTCGCATTGTATATCTGTTTAGTCAATCTTTCGTCATCCATTCTTTCCACATGTCCGAACCACCGGAGCATGCCTCTTCTTACCTTGACTCCGACGCTGTCCTTCAGACCAACTCGGTCTGTACATAATATATTTATAGTAAATAGAAATTTCAACTATTAATAAATAAATTAAATAAAATAGCCTTTATTGCTGAACTGATGTTTCAATGTTTTACAATTTTTCTTACAAATGTGCTTACTTTACAACAGTTACTTATCTTTTTATTTAAATTAAGTATCGGTAGACGATTGTCTCTACATTTCAGCTTGTCTTTCGACATAGGCCTCCTCTAAAGATTTCCACTCTGTTCTATCTTCGCTATGCGGGTCCATATTGGACCCGCCACTTTTCTGATGTCGTCCTCCCATCTTCTAGTCTGTCTGCCTCTTTTTCTTTTGCTATCTCGTGGTTGCCATTCAGTTATTAGTCTCGTCCATTTCTCCTTCTTCTCTTTCAACTATTACACATTCATAAATGGCTTGTTCTATTTTGTTGAATACAACAAATATATTTTGAGTTTTAACTTGCATCAGCTTGTAATGTAATCACAGGCAGGCGAACGTTTAGTCATCAAGTAGAGTCACGTAGAGTTCTTTGCAACATACTTTATTTTGAACATGAAGCCCTGTAGAGTCTGCCATTGTTGTAAGTCGTAAACTTTCCAGACGGTAAGCCTACGTCTGCCTCGCTTACTCTACATCCCTTAAAGAGTTACCCAAAAAAACATTAATTCCTAGTATAAGGGGTTCAATGAGAGTTATTGACAGATTGGTTGATTGAGTTGTTATAGACCCGTGCTGTGGTTACAGAACCAATGGTTGAGGATTCGAATCCCGCTGGAGTCAGATATATGGTGTGATGAATATGGCTATATTATGTACTTGCGTCATAGATATTTATAACAATATTTAACCGACTTAAAAAAAGGAGGTTCTCAATTTGACTTTTTTTATTTTATTAAGTAAGTCTATTCCTCACCATAACACAAGTTCACATACTTCGTTTGGAGCTAGGGAAATTAGCCTGAAAGGTTAAAACTGAATGTACACTTTAATTTTTTTAACTTAATTCATTTTATCAACTATGATTTTTCTCTCTATGATTATCTACTAATTAAAAACAGTGTGTATAGTTAATTGATTGTCATTATTTGTTTATGTTGATCAAGGTTATTAAACTCTACATATATATATATTTTTTTTAAATAAATATCCGACTACATCACATACATTGATCTGACTCCGAGGTAAGTAGCTTAGCACTTGTGTAACGGATATCAGAAACAACAGTGGTATTACAAATATATACTTAAATATTGGATATTAACATCCAGACACAGAACAAACACAAGTATTTATCATACGAATGTTTGTCCTGGGTGGGAATCGAACCCACAACTCTTGGCGCATGGGGCAGGGTCACTACCGAATGCGCCATCGAGCCAGTCAATATATGGCGCGGCTTTATTCCGATTTCGGTAGAGACAAAGTGTAAGAGACTCGTTATTAAATAATCCCGTAATTACGATAGAGCCCGTTGTGCCAGCTCTGTGACTGTGACTTTGTACGCACGGACAGACGGAACTGTTGCTGTTGGGAGTGACGGCGTGGAATTTGATGAAAGTAAAAATAAAAGCGTGAAAATTTTATTAATTTTAAATGTCAATTTTAAAAATAAATAATTTTAAATTACAATCTTAAAAAAATAATTTTTTTTTTTTTTATAATATTAAATTGGAACTTTACAACAAACAAAACATCACGCCCATAATCCCCGAAGGGGTAGGCAGATTCATAGGGGTAGCTCATAGGGGTAGCTCATTTTACCACATTCCGCCAAATACAATATTGGGTTAGATGGAAAATTGTAAAAAAGTAGTGACAAGTGGCTAGCTCGTCGCCGTATGGTACGCTGTATTTCAATCCCTACTAGAGATTGGAATTCTGGATGAAGTAACCCAGCTAGGTTCAGCACAGTTATAGCTCTGCTAGATCCGGCTAAAATTACGCTGGATGGAGCCCTAGTTACACCTATACATTAAAGATAATATGAAATTAGAGAAGACATCTATGATTTCAATATAGCTATATAATATAGCAACTGGCTCGATGGCGCATTCGGTAGTGACCCTGCCCCATGCGCCAAGAGTTGTGGGCTCGATCCCCACCCAGGACAAACATTCGTGTGATGAATACTTGTGTTTGTTCTGTGTCTGGGTGTTAATATTTAAGTAGGTATATTTGTAATACCACTGTTGTTTCTAATATCCGTAACACAAGTGCTTAAGCTACTTACCTCGGAGTCAGATCAATGTATGTGATGTAGTCTGATATTTATTATTTATTTATTTATAATATAGAAGGCACGGGCGTGTAACCTAAATAAGTATTGATTTTCTATTTTAAAATCACATCTACTGTGCATCGTAGTTCCGTGTCAAATTTGCGAAAAAAACGCTTTTTACAATAATAATAATTCGCCCCTACTTGATTACCCCAGCACAAAGGTTTACCCTTCGAAATGGGGTAAATCGGCGACAAACCCTACCGATCGAATCAATACGCAGTAATGACGGGTTTAAAAAAGTAACAAAAGAGTATTTTTTTACTTTTTGAATTAAAAAACGGATCGGTTACGCGGCTGCAACGCTTTTTTAGTTGAACCTCGTTTTTTTAATAAAAAATAATGCATCAAGCATTCGAGTGAATAAATTCTATAAATAAACTAACATACGAATGTTACTCTGTCTGTCTGTTACATTTTCACTTCACCAGTAATCGATTGTGATGTTAAATTTTATTGTAATTCGTAAAATTCTTGAATTGTTTTATAATTTTTTATTCTAAAAGGTTTCTTAGGAATCTCAATAATATACATGTAATAAATCGAATTTAACCTGGCCCAAGGAGGTTTGGTATATTCTAAATTCGTTGAATTATAAAGATGTAAACACAGACGTAGGGTTCAAGCAAAGTAAATGACAAGTCTACGGCTACGCTGTCGCATAAACGCGAACATATGGTCTCTTACCGTGCTCAACAAAACGTAGACTGACAAACGTAGCCAAGGCATTACCGAAGCAACAAGGACAAATTAAAAATAATTGCCACAGAATAGGCCGCCATTGACAGTATACTTTTTAATTTTACGCGAAGGAATCAGCTGCTCGCGGCCGACGGAGGTCGCACAAAGGAGGTTTTTAAACTCCTTTTTTATTCTGTACGCGAAAGGGATGGCACAATGAGGCGGTGCTTTTTTTTCTCTCTTTTTTCGCAAACGGTTGCGTTCACTCGCGGTCGAGCATAGTGTGGATGTGTTGAAGTTTTAGACAAAAAGCATTTTTTGATTAATTGCTTGGATGGATGATGGAGGCCTTCATCATACATCATAAACATTTTTTTTACTTATTAACCGTCTTTCAAAAAAAGGAGGAGGTTCTCAATTCGACTGATTTTTTTATACACAATTTAATACTATTTTAATAGCGATATTTATTTAAAAACCTATGGTACTTCTATCTAATATTTGGATCTCCAGTGCCATGGCTTATGTGACGAGGAAATTTTGCACTAGGGAAATGATGATGTACCATCAATGTTCCTCGCCTAGCATATCGTACAATGGGTTCTTACCTAGAGTTTGTAACTATATAAGCGATGAGCTAACGAGCTCACAACTTGTTTCACAATTTTATACACATACATACATACCTAATGCCACGCCTTTTTCCCATGGGAGTAGGCAGAGATCACATCCTTACATTTGCTATGAGCCTGACCATAACCCATACCAATTTTATTGTTAACTATAAGCGGTGTGATAGCTTGCTGCCCTTTGGATTGTGCCTACCCCTTTTAGGTATTGCACACGTTAAGATATTACGTCAATGAGAGACAAAGATTATAGGAGCTGGTATGTCCATAGGAATCTTTCAAAATAATTAACAAAATAAAACAGCCCAGCGCACCTAACAAAGGGTCCACATGGCGCGGCTCCTCAGCCTTGGCCACACGCTCCTTGAGTCATTAAGCGTCTTCAGTGGTGGAGCTGAGGGGCGTTACCCACTAGCTGAAGTGGGATGGGTGACCGTTTTGACCCAGTTCGGTAATTTGTCATCACACTGTCAAAGAAAGAAGTACTATAGAGTCCCATGTTGGTCTGGGAGTCGAGAAGAATTTGCCAACTGTATTCCTTGCCTAGCATGTCGTAAAAGGCAACTAATGGTATATCGGGTTCTGTGTGTGTGATTGTGTAGGCGACCAGCTAGCCACTTGTCACTTCTTATTCCTACACAATTTCCCATCTGACCCAACTCGATTTTTGGCTAAATGTGGTTGAAAGAGCTCATTGCTTCTTGAACTCTGCCCATTCCATCATTCGTCACTCACACAAAGGCCCCACCAGAATACCAGCGCTGCATTGGCTCTTAGGTCATTGCAGCTTAAACTGAGGTTGGGACCTAGGTGGCCACTCACTCATTTTCTCCGTACTGCCTGTCTATTGTTCTTTTTTTTTTTTTATTCTTACACACATAACAACACGCCCATAATCCCCGAAGGGGTAGGCAGAGTCAAAGGAGCAGCAGGCCCCTTTAACCACATTCAGCCGAAAATAAAACTGGGCTGGGTTAGATGGAAAATTGTGAAAAAATTGTGGCAAGTGGCTAGCTCGTCGCCTACACAATCACACACCTAACCCGATATACAATTAGTCGCCTTTTACGACATGCTAGGCAAGAAACACAGTTGGCAAATTCTTTTTAAGTCCCAGACCAACACGGGACATTCTGTTCTTAAGTTATTCTTTCTTTTTTTGATTTATATAATGTACCCTGTTTATTTTTGAGTGTGTTGGTCAACAAATGTTTTTATTTCTTTCTTTTACTTCTGGGGTTAGAGGCGTGGTGAATCCAAAAAGCTTATGCATTTGAATCAACAGAATCAACGAAGCAACCACCAACACCAAGGCCCGAGACAAATATGTGTTGCACCTTTCTATTCAATATTTCAGCCAATAAGGGTTTTCAAAAATACAAAAACCGCCAGATGGCGCGACGGAGTCTCATGGTCTTATCACTGTCACTATTGGCTCCTTGTTGACAGCATGTCAGTTTGGTCTGACAACTAACCAATGAGGGTGACAAGACCACAAGTCACAGTTACGCCATCTTTTGCATGTTTTAATTTAAAAAACCCTCATTGCACCATAACTATCAAAGAAGAAGAGCCATAAAACCTTCATGGATGCGTCATAAGGGTTAGGAACCGTTCAAGGGTCCGAAGGGCCGTCAGACAAGTCGCAGGCTGTAGGTGCGCTAAGTAGGGCACGGGCGAGCCGGCCTGCCCCGAGCGGCGCGCGCGGCCCAAGTCATGAGCGATCAGTCGAAGTTACCATCTTACCTTCTTAGGGTATTATTTGATAGGCCCGTTGGTCGAGTGGTTAGAAACTCTGGCCACGAAACCAAGGGCCGCGGGTTCGAATCCCACTAGGGGCAAGTGTTTCGTGTGATGAACATGAACATTTGTACTCGAGTCATGGATGTTTATAAACGTATTGAAGTATTTCTATCCGTTCACCTAGTATCCATAGCACAAGCTTATAAGCTTAGTTTGGAACTAGGGAATTGGTGTGTCAGTCTGAGGAATTCATTTATTTATTTATTTATATATGTCCCGTTCAGACAAGTATCAAAGTGTTTACGAACTCATTCGCGGTAACACTCTATTCGAATAGTCTTTCTCCCCTTTTTCCTTCCAGCGCTCTGAATGTTTGTTTACTTATATGATACCCATAACTTAATTTTCATGCAGCAAATCCATAAAATGATAGAGGAAGAAAAATATTTAGGGGAAAATCATGTACCCAGTGTAATAGCAAACAGTTAATTCTTAATTAATATAATAATGTTGCCAATAACATCATTAAAAATAATAATGTGTGAAAATAATCTAAATTTCACAAATTAAGTATTTCAATTTACATAGTGATTCTATAAATTCGTTGTATTGGCTTCAAAGTGTTTTTCATTACGAATACCAAACGACCGCCGACCGAATCTCTCTGCCTACCCCGCCAGGGAATTGTAACTAAGTTGACGTAGTTATTAGGCTTGTCCTCTGCAATGTTCCCGCTAATCGCTAATCGCTGCCGCTTGTGCCTCGCGCCGCCCGCGCCGACCGGTTTGCAGAGTGAACCAAAAAAATGTCTGCGGCGGCGAGTCGACGACCCGCGCTTCGGGCGAGATCCACCATGAGATGACTGCACCCGAGACATATATACATACATACATACTGGCACGCCACCAACCCCGAAGGGGGAAAACTTCAACAAAAGAAGGCCAAGAAACGTCTCGAAACACATCTAACCAATAATAAAAATAGTTTAGGTTTAACCGGCCCGTACTCGAATCATGGATGTTTATAAACGAATTTAAGTATGTCTATCCGCATAAGCTTAGTTTGGAACTAGGGAATTGGTGTGTCATTCTGGAGAATTTGGATTTTTTTTTAAAAAGTAGGGAGAAGTAGCTTGCTCACCGCCCACACACATGTTCACATACCCAATACATCTCTCTGTTCCTTCACTCTCATAGTCCGATGGCACCGACATGACCGGAGAGGTCAGGCGCAGGACCGACGTCTTAACGTGCTTTCCGAGGCACGGGGGTGATTAAACCGGCAACTTCCTGACTGCGGGCTACTGAGTAATATTGAAATAACCAGCCACATTTGGCCCGACCCAGGAATTGAACCCGGAACTATTATGTATGTGTATACCTAATTATCCATCTAACCCAACTCGATTTTTGGCTGAGCGCTCATTGCTCCTTGAACACTGTCAACCCCTTCGAGGGTTTCAGTCGTGATAGTAGACGCATGTATCTTCCTGTCTTCGTCATAGGCGTGTGAGAGCTACCCAAACACTCCTCGCGTCCCCACATGCGCGCGCGCAGCCGACACTCCCACCGGAAGCGGCGCAGACAGATAGCGAGTATCTGCTGACAAACGCGATAATACTACGACCACTGGGGGGGGGGGAGGGGGTCTAATAGATGTGGTCCCTGGAGTAAACATAGTTACATTAATATATATGTACATTCATTCATTTAGACTGATTCGATGGCGCATTCGGTAGTGACCCTGCCCCATGCGCCAAAAGTTGTGGGTTCGATCCTCACCCAGGACAAACATTCGTGTGATCAATACTTGTGTTTGGTCCGAGTCTGGGTGTTAATATCCAGTATTTAAGTATATATTTGTAATACCACTGTTGATGCTGATATCCGTAACACAAGTGCTTAAGCTACTTACCTCGGAGTCAGATCAATGTATGTGATGTAGTCGGATATTTATATTTATTTATTTATTTGTCTAAAAGTAGATCAAGAGGCAAGCTTGTCGCTAGGGTTGCCACCTTTTTTTTGTTTCAAATAAAGTTTATTAATTATAAAAGGCAGGAAAAAAAAGTACGCTCTATCTAAATAAAGTACGATTTATGTTTTCGTTATTTTGCATTACTTTTAGCATCCTTTGACAAGTGTCCATTACTCCTAAACAAACCTAGTATGTAACTGTTGTTTTATTTTACACAACAGTTTTGTCAACTACTTTCTTTTGTATATTGGATGTACGTATAATGAATCCCAGAGAAATCAAATCATGTGAAATAAAGTATTTTTGCGTACTTAATTTTTCTCATAAAGTAAAGAGTGCAATTAACCTAAATAACGTACAATTTATACTAATATTATAAATAGGAAAGATTTGTATTTTTGTGTGTATGTTTGTAATGATTAAACTTTTAAAACTACTGTGCCGATTTCAAAAATTCTTTCACCATTGGAAAGTAACATTATCCGGAAGTAACATAGGCTTATATTTTATTACCATATTCCCACGGGAACAGAACTACGCAGGTGAAACCGCGGGGCGCTGCTAGTACTTTATAATAAAGGACAGGTGGCAACCCTGCGTGTCGCCTACATGATCAGGACACTGTTAGTCGCCTTGTAAGACATGCTAGGCAAGAAGCACAGGCACATTCTTTTTAAGTCCCAGACCAACATGGCACAATGGGCTGGGTTAGATGGAAAATTGTGAAACACTATCACTACATATTATAAAACAAATTCTTTCTCTGCGTCTGTCTGTCTGTTCGCGATAATTTCTAAAACTACTGCACAGATTTTCATGCAACTTTCACCAATAGATAGAGGGATTCTCGAAGAAGGTTTTGAAATATGATTTTTTTTTTGTACACATTGGCTAAAATATAATGTTATTTGTTGGAAGTGTCGGGAAAATTAAGCCGCAACGCGGGCGGAGCCGGGAGCACAAGCTAGTCTGATTATATTATCTATCAGACAACTCTACATTCCGTCGAAGCATACACGTTCCTAGAAAAACTCCGAACACAGTTGCGTCCTATTACAATGTCACCACACAGTACATAATGCTCTATCTCCACTATCTGAGCGGCAACACACAGACGTTGGCTCCTGATTGGTCGCCCCATGGCGGCGCGGGCGCAGGCGCCCGTAGATACGATAGACAAATAGGTGTCCAGTGGGAACCGGTCGCTTATCGGGCGTCCGGGCGCGAGGAGCGTGGAGCGAGCGGCACAGGTGCGCAGGAGTGCTTGGAGTTGTGCTTGCGAAATGGACAAGCCATTAAGAAAGAATCTGGGATAATTTAGATGGTTTTACGTACATACATAGATAGCATTGATATCATCATGCCCGCGTTCCCCGAAGGGCTAGGCAGAGTCAAAGGGGCAGCTGGGCTAGGCAGAGTCAAAGGGGCAGCTGGGCTAGGCAGAGTCAAAGGGGCAGCTGGGCTAGGCAGAGTCAAAGGGGCAGCTGGGCTAGCTGGCTGGGTGCGTCATTGTGTAGGCGACGAGCAAGCCACTTGTCACTACTTTTTCACAATTTTCCATCTAACCCAGCCCAGTTTTATTTTTGGGTGAATGTGGCTAAAGGAGCCTGCTATCCCTTTGACTCTGCCTTCCCTTCGGGGATTATGGACGTGAAGGTGTGTATGTATGTATGTATGTTATTTGCAATGTTGGATTAATAAATTAGGTAGATAGATGCCTAAGGGCTGATTTTTCAACAATAAGACAAAAGATAACAGTCGATTAAATCACAATCCGGATGATTTTAAAATATCATTGCTAAAAGTAAAATACCATATGACATCCGCAATTTGGTGACTTTATACTTTATCAGTTGGTTAAGCTTTATCTGAATATTAAACAATCGGCCCTAAAATGTTTAATATAAATGAGTGAACCGATAATTTCTAACTTCCAGATTTCTGTAGCGGACGTCGGAGGGAGACGGAGGTACGCGCAGGAGGATGTGCGGACCAGCAAGTGGTACTTCAACTGTACTTCTGAGGGTATGTAATATGCACTTTTAAGGCGCACGCATTCACATTAGTGAGGCTGATCGATAGTCGACTATCGATAGTCTATCGATAGTAGACGTCATATATATCGATAGCTTAGATCCAGGCAATACTATTGCATGAAAGCAATACTATCGATACTATCGATAGAATTGTTGGTCACGAAGAATAAACTATCGATATTATCGATACTATCGATAGTTTGGTGATATCTAGCCATAATTCTATCGATAGTATTGCAAGTCATCAATAGTATTACCCCAATTTGGGCTATCGATACTATCGATAGTATCGATAGTCCTATCGATATTCTAATTGATTTTCGAGGTCAACTATCGATAGTTCGGCATCGCTAATACACATAGAGACCGAGGAAAGTGAGCTAGATGATAATTGTGTAGTTCACGTCTTTAAATAAATAAACATTAGACTACATCACATCTATTCATCTAATTTAATAAAACAGTCAAAGTAGTTTAAGCATTTATAAGTAAAATCAACAAAGGTTCCACAGCCAGACCCGAAACTTGATCGACAACTGTTTGCCCCAGCGGGATCGAACCCGCGACTCAACCAGCACTTAACTGCGCTAAACTTTGACAGGCCCGTTGGTCGAGTGTTCAGAGACCCTGGCCACGAAACCAAGGGTCGCGGGTTCGAATCCCGCTAGGGGCAAATGTTTCGTGTGATGAACATGGACATTTGTACTCGAGTCATGGATGTTTATAAACGTATTTAAGTATGTGTATCCGTTCACCTAGTATCCATAGCACAAGCATAAGCTTAGTTTGGGACTAGGGAATTGGTGTCAGTCTGGAAAAAAATAAAACAAGTTGAATATCAAAATGATTCACTTTGCTGTCAGACAAACAGACACCAAGCCCCACAGATGACTGCTAATTGTGATTGTAATTGGCGAGTATTGGGTTACTATCTCAGTCTGTTATATTGACAATAATAGTGTGCTTCAGACAGACAGACAGATGGAACACAGAGTAGTGAGTGCGTGACCGCTACAAACATGTCAACACGCCCGTCAGCCCCGAAGGGGCAGGCGGAGTCAATGGCAATAGCCCCTTTAACCAAATTCAGTCAAAAAACAAAACTGGGCTGGGTTAGATGGGAAATTGTGAAGAAGTAGTGACAAGTGGCGAGCTCGTCGCCCACACAATCACACACCCAAAACCCGATGTACCATTAGTCGCCTTTTACGACATGCTAGGTAAAGAACAGTTGGAACTTTATTATTAGTCCCAGACCAACACGAAACAAACATGATAAATTCCCTAATAAATTATGTCATGATAGTTGACAATTAAACGTCATCCTTCTAGCGTCACGACCCGTGCTTAGTCACATGAACCATGATTCTTCATTTTGTAAATGGTGACCTTCGAAATCGGTACCCTAAGATAGAGGAAACTGCCATATTGGATCATGATTACGATACCCTTAGTCGGGGGAACTAGACAAATTGTATCGTTTAAAACATCCAGAGACAAGGACTACACAAATTGAATCATAGTTTAACCTTAGACAGGGAATCAGACAAACCAGATCAGGGTAAGAACACCCTTAGACAGGGGAAATTGGACCATGGTTCAACGCCCTTAGTTAAGAAATTTCTTCCGATTTACATATCTTATAGTATTTCGTAGCTAAGGTATTCACAATCCCCGAAGGGGTAGGTTTCAAAGAAAAAACAGCTCATTACCAAAATTAATTAATTGGCCAACGAGCACAGTTGCTACTTTTGTATATTGAACTTTGATATATGATTGGACATGTTGTCCAATAAAAACATATGTATTTGAAAATCCAAAGGTGCGTCCGGGTCCGGTCCGGGTGTGAACCGGCAACCCTTGAATATGACGTGCTTTTACCATTAAGCTCAACGGTAGCCAAGCTCCGATCGAAATATGATCTTTTCAAACAAAAAAATATATAAAACTGTTTACAAGTAGTGACAAGCGGCTAGCTCGTCGCCCACCAGTCGCGCTAATCTGATACACTATGGACGTCTGTTGAGGTGCCCCAGACAGACTCCTTCGAGTTATTCCCGTATAACAAAGCATCAGTCTCTTGCTGCAGCCGACCGACCACCCCCTCGTCTAGACGCGGCCTAGACGCCCCCACCTGTTGCGGGAGGAACGAACTGGCGGCCGCGGAAACAACCCTTGAGCTAATCCCGAAGGGTAGCCGACGTCGTCTGTTTGTGAACTGGGATGTTAAGGGTTTGGGTTTTATAGTGGTGAGGTAAGTTTATCCGAGCAAAGAGATAAAATGAAATCAAATGATTTATTTCTGCAAGAAGATTTGTTGTAATAAATGTAGTGTGCAGGATATTCCCCCGCGGTTGACGCAGCAAATTAAACACGATTTCTGGTGTTAACATGAGGTTTAATCTTCAATAAGTTTTCACACGTCTTTTCAACGTCAGTCGTCCGCCATTCGTCTCACATTCCTCTTTTCAAATATCTTCCGTCTCTCTTACTCTATTACGTTCCTTCTTACACAATTCACATCATTCCGTTCTACGTATCTGTCATACATCATCTATCAATCCTACATAAATTGTTTTGCACGTCACACTTTTCTACCCTACCCTCGACGTGAATGGCCTGATGAGACGAGGTGCCGCAACAAACTCAAATAATTGCCTTTTTTTAAAACATGTAGAAATAGACATTAGAAACTTACATAATAATATACAAGTACTAGGGATTGCAATGCTGGAGCTAGTGAACCAGCTGGACCCGGCAGACTTTTGGCTGAGCTGGATTAAGCAACATGAGGTGGTTCAATGCCGGATTACAAACCACACCAGAGATTAGATGCTGGATCACATAACATAACACATAACATCCCGCCCATAATCCCCGAAGGGGTAGGCAGAGTCAAAGGAGCAGCATGCCCCTTCAACCACATTCAGCCAAAAATAAAGCCGGGCTGGGTTAAATGGAAAATTGTGAAAAAGCAGTGACAAGCGGCTAACCTGTCGCCTACACAATCACACACCCAAAACCCGATATACCATTAGTCGCCTTTTACGACATGCTAGGCAAGAACCACAGTTGGCATATTCTTTTTAAGTCCCAGACCTACATGGGACAGAAGGCTGGGTTGCATTATTTTAGCACTCCTGGATCCAGTGTCCTGTGCACGATCCAGCAAAAAATGTCGCTGGATTGCAATCCCTAACAGGTAAATAAATAAATTCTCCAGACTGACACACCAATTCCCTAGTTCCAAACTAAGCTTATGCTTGTGCTATGGATACTAGGTGAACGGATAGACATACTTAAATACGTTTATAAACATCCATGATTTGAATACAAATGTCTATGTTCATCACACGAAACATTTGCCCCTAGCGGGATTCGATTTGTGGCCTCTGACCACTTGACCAACGGGCCAGTCTAAAATATTGGATTCGAGTTCCCCAAGTCAATTGACTTTGTCAAAGTTATATACAGGTTTATCAAGCAGAAATTCTTAAATTCTAAATACATTTCGTTGAGTCGACATTTGACGGTAAACCAATAAGCTATCCAAAGTTAGTAAGTGGAAATCAGAATCAGTTAAAGTATTACTATCATACTACCTGAAACAAGTACCTATTTCAGTAACAACTATTAGCACCAGTACGGGCATCGGACCCGCACCACTTGCGTTCAATACGATGGCAAAACCATTGCACAGACAAAAGACATGTTTGGGCATTTATTTAGTTGCACCGTTCGAACCACTGTAAACCATGAAACCCGAAATAGTCAAATTTCAGGTCCAACAGTTACAAGGTGCATGTCGTCTGCTAGCCTACCTCCTGCAGCCGGGGTCAACGACCTCTGCTAACGATTGCGCGCCTTCGATCGAGGACGCCGACGGGAGACAGCGTTGACCCTTTCAGGAAGGTTATGCGCAATTAGATATTTTAATTTGTATCAGCGTCTTCTGATTTGATAGCTAAAGGGTTGAGGCTATCTAAGTTTCTATGGCAACGGAAAATTAACTTTATTTCGACATTAACCACTAAGCACGTTGTTCACAATTCACAATTTCCCATCTAACCCAGCCCATTGTCCAGTATTGGTCTAGGACTTAAAAATAATGTGTTTCTTGCCTAGCATGTCGTAAAAGGCACCTAATGGTATATGTGGATTTGGGTATATGATTGGGTGGGCGTGTGTTTATTATCAATATGTTCTTTGAAACGTATATATGTAAAGAATATTTTTATTTTGACTTTGAAAATTAGTATGGCAGTAACAAGTTGACAATAGCAAGACGCCGTATCCAGTTACACGTTAACGATCGAAGTACTCCGCCAGTCGCCGATTGATCAAAGCTGCAGCCTGCAACTCGTCTAGACGACCCCCCCCCCCCCCCCCCCCACGCGTCTAGACGCGACCTAGACGCCCCCACCGGTGCTCACCAACACCTCGCTGGGTAGCTGAATTCGAGACAGGTAGAGCGTTAGTATGGACTTATTTGACCGTCGTCCGGTCTGAGAAGAGTGTACCACGTCCTATGACAAGTTTCTGTATGATCTACCCATAGTTATGGTGTGCTCTAGTTTACACGATACTTTGACTGGCTAGATGGCGCATTCGGTAGTGACCTTGCCCCGTGTGCCAAGAGTTGTGGGTACGATCCCCACCCAGGACAAACATTCGTGTGATTAATACTTGTGTTTGTTCTGTGTCTGGGTGTTAATATCCAATATTTAAGTATATATTTGTAATACCACTGTTGATTCTGATATCCGTAACACAAGTGCTTAAGCTACTTACCTCGGAGTCAGATCAATGTATGTGATGTAGTCTGATATTAATAGTTGTTAATTTAACATAGCCAGTTATTGAAGCAACTGTTAAATATTAATAAATAAATAAATAATTCTAGAACGAGCTAGCCACTTGTCACTGCTTTTTCACAATTTTCCATCTTCGGAACATCAACGGAACTTAATTTTTGGCTGTGGTTTAAGCAGCTTGTCGCTCTGTGGACTCTGGCTGCCTTTGGGGATTACAGGCGTGATGATATGATGATGAAATAAATTCTCCACACTGACACACCAATTCCCGATATATCGATATACTTATCAAATGTATCGATATAGCCCCATGTTGGTTAAGGACTTAAAAAATTTGCCAACTGTGTTTCTTGCCTAGCATGTCGTAAAAGGCGACTAATGGTATATGGGGTTTTGGGTGTGTGATTGTGTGGGCGACGAGCTAGCCACTTGTCACCACTTTTTCACAATTATCCATCTAACCCAGCCCAGTTTTGTTTCTGGCTGAATGTCGTTAAAGGAGCCTGCTGCCTCTTTGACTCTGCCTACCCCTTTGGGGATTATGGGCGTGATGTTATGTTATCGATATACTATATCGATTATTTTCTGAAAAATACCGATATTTCGATATATCGTTTTTTTTTACCCAAGCCTATGAATGTTCATAGAATCAGATCCAGGGTGTAATGAGGTCTGACTTGCTTAAGCCGGCACAATGCAACCTCTTTGCCCGAGCTGCTGACGACTCGGACACAGAATATTCGGTCAGTGTCCGAACTGACACATTTTAACTTAATGTTTTTTCTGATGATCTAATTTATTGTAACGATTTGTTGCTGACCAGCGACAGCGAGGTGGCTTGACATACACACGAGCATAGACAATAAAGGCCATGACATGTATGGGAAATGACGGCGACGAAGAGTCAAGCCAATAAGTATGTGTATTTCATTAACTAGCTTCTGCCCGCGGCTTCGCTCGCGTGGTACATCGATGAAACATAGCCTATATGTTATTCGGGTGTATAAGCTATATTATTGTAAAGTTTCATTAAAATCCATTCAGTCTTTTTTTTGTGAAAGAGTAACAAACATCCATCCATACATACAAACTTTCGCATTTATAATATTAGTAGGATAGGTTCCTGAAGACCAATAAAGATTTGGACCCTTTGACTACTTGTTTCTTATATTTGGATTTATTTAGCTTTTTGAATTGAAATTCGGTGTGTAACAGGACTTGCATAGTGCTTCACACGAGATTTCCCATTATCAAAGTGAGTTAAGTTTTTTAAGAAGTAAAATTTTTAACGCCGTTACATTTTTTTTTGTATTATTCACTAGATCGCAATTTGTCCGAACGGGGAACCGAACCCCGCGACACATGCTCATTGAATATTGATCGGCGAGTAACGGTGTTCGCAAAAAATCAGCGAATTATCATTTTTTTTAACAAAAAGCGCCATACGCACTCTTGGCGCGTTTAGGGGCCCGCGGGACGTTTTGAAATAAATAAATAAATTCTCCACACTGACACACCAATTCCCTAGTTCCAAACTAAGCTTATGCTTGTGCTACGGATACTAGGTGAACGGATAGACATACTTAAATACGTTTATAAACAAACATCCATGACTCGAGTACAAATGTCATCACACGAAACATTTGCCCCTTGCAGGGTTCGAACCCGCCACCCTTGGTTACGTGGCCACTCAACCAACGGGCTAGTAGGCATTTTTTTTTTAACCGACCTACTACTAGACCGATTCAAAAAATTATTTTACTAATGGAAAGCTTCTGTATCAGCGAGTAACATAGGCTATATTTTATCCCCGTACCCTCACGGGAACGGGAAATACGCAGGTGAAACCGCGGGGCGCTGCTAGTAATTAATAAATTCATTAAAATTTTAGGCCTTTTTAATTATTGATTGAATAATGTGTGCACACACGCGGCTATTATATCTATAATATTTTTAAGGTGTTTTGGAAATACTATGTTATACTCGACATGTGGAATGGTATAGACTTGTGAACGGGTGTATTTATAAGCCTGTATTAGATACAGGCTAGGATGTGGTAGCAGGCTAGGATCTAAACAATGTCAAATGATTATTTAATGTACGGAGCCCGCTGGTGGGGCGGCGGCTCGCGCCGCGCCGCGCCGCCATCTGGCGCGGTTCTCACGGGGAGCTTTTTATTCGTCGTTTTTTAGCAATTTTCGCGCGAAGGAAGTCGCGGCTCACACCTGTTGGTTTTTGCTGCGCCGGCGCATCGCCCCACCACCCTCCATCTCCGGGCAGGGGAGAGGTTGCAATTTGTGCAGTTAGGCTTCTTGCGAGATTGGTGATGAGATGATTGATGAGAGAAGTGAGGATAGCAAGTTAGATTTTAGCAAGGGATGACTAAATTGGTAATTGATAAATAAAATACACACATAAATTTCAAAATCTAAAGTATTTCTACCAGCGCCCTTCATTGTGGACTTTCATTGAGCTACCACCACTCTGACCAGATTCTAAAATTATTTTACAGAACCAGCCCGTGTGCAGAGGAGTGGAAGATGAGGAGTTGTGCTGAGGGCGTGGGCACGGAACCGGCTGCTGCGCGACCAGCCCGGGCGACCCTCGCGCCTGCCGTCAGCTCTGCGCACACAAGGACAGTAAACCCTTAAATAGATAAATAATAAATATCCGACTACATCACATACATTGATCTGACTCCGAGATAAATAGCTAAAGCACTTGTGTTACGGATATCAGAATCAACAGTGGCATTACAAATATATACTTAAATATTCAATATTGACACCCAGACACAGAACTAACACAAGTATTCATCACGCGAATGTTTGTCCTGGGTAGGGATCGAACCCACAACTCTTAGCACATGGGGCAGGGGCACTATCGAATGAGCCATCGAGCCAGTCAAAATTCCATACTTAAAGTATATTTTATGCGCACATGTAATGATACTATTGAAATAAAAATGTCTTTTATATAGGCTTTATAAATGCACTGGTAACCGCCATCATGTGCAGAATATTATCCCGGTTGACTCAGCAAATTAAACACGATTCCTGGTATTAATATGTGATTTATTCTTCTATAAGCTTTTATGCATTAATTTTTTTTCTTTTACACGTCTTTTCAACGTCCGTGGTCCGCCATTCGTCTCACATTCCTCTTTTAAATCTCTTCCGTCTCTCTTACTCTATTACGTTCCTTCTTACACACTTCACAAGTATCTGACATACATCATATATCATCCTACCTCCTGGTTCTTAATGTTGGTTATACCGAAGAGGGCTGAAGAAGATATGTTCTTAAAAAATATCTTGAACTAGTTTTATTAAAATCCACGTAGCAGATGAATAAAATTTGTTTATAGAAAGAAAAACATTGAAATCACCTTTGATTAGCTGTATAGCTGAGCGGAGGACTAATTGGCTACATATAGTTTAGTCTAGTTATAGTATTAGTTTGTAAGCAAATTTTGTAATGTGCCAAATAAACATTTATTCTATTCTATTCTATTCTTTGTCGTAAACGCTTAAATTACAAGGTCAATGAACGGTTGAATGCAAGGCCTAAATTACTAAATTACGAGACACCGCTGAACCACATATGTTGTTACGTTTCAGTTGCCAGAGACAAGGATTTCCCAGCCAGAATCCTCTACAGTGCAGACGAGAGACACCATAACCAACAAGCACTGCGGCTCTGGCAGTTGGCGGAAGAACGAGTGGCAGTAGTTCGCCAACCATAGAGGAGCTACTGCAAAGAAGAAGACGGCTGACATACTAAATCTGGCAGTACTAAAATTATAGCTACCCCACAGTAGGGCATAGGTATTTTTTTGGTACAATCAAATTTAGCTTTAAGTTATCTCTCGCTCTCACTGACATAGCAATAACATCGATATATTATACTTTAATTGTCGCCCCTGCTTCGTAAATAGTCACTCAGTAGTTACAATATCATTAACTTATCTGTGGAATGTGTAAAACAAGTAGTTCTAAGTGTTGTGTGATGTGGGTAGATACATATTCTTTATTACGAATAATAATAGGTAAGATGACACCATAGACAAGTATATTCAAGATAATTTTTGTGGAACAGATAAATAATCAATTTCAATTAGAAAGAGGACCAGATTGGTAATGTATTAACAAAAGGTCAGGTAAACAGCACCCTTAACCGACGAGCGTGTATGAAAAGACTTATGAATGTAGAAGAAGCGAAAGGTGTATGTCAGGATCGTAGCAAATGGAAGTACGTGATCTCTGCCTACCCCCATGGGAAAAGGCGTGACATTATGTATGTATGTATGCAATTAGAAAGAAAATTGTTTATTAGGTACTTACATGCACAATACATAACATGTATGTGTAAATAAAAAGAGTAAAAACTATGTGGTACCTAAACTTGTTGTTGCCTTAACTTCACATTTTCGTATTTCCATACAAAATCCATGCAGTAATCACTTACCATCAGGTGAACTGTCTGCCCGTCTGCCCGCGATTACATAAAAAAAAAACATTTTGACAGCTCCTATAGAGTCAAATTGTTGATGGTGTCATCTACCCAATTAAGACAAAACCCAAGATCAGGGTATGAAGATGTATAGCCAAGATTGAGCAGAGTGGACGTAGTGATACGGCATCATTGCCAATGTGAAAACGCTTAAAGTAAAAAATAAAACTGCACCTCTAGGGGGCGTATTATATCGTTCGTGCAAGTTGCTTGTTCTTATTCTATTAAACTATTACGTATTCACAGATGACTTGGTGAAATTGAGATTAAAAGAAAACCTTATTTCCAAACATTTTTAGACGATAACTTTTGTGTTGTTTTATTATGAAATATTTTTATAACAATCTTATTTACGAATGAGGGGGCTGTTGTTTTTAATTTGGTTCACTGGCATTAATCTTACTGACTGGTTGCAATAATTTGTTAAATATTTTTCTTTATTTTAATGTAAGTGTTTCTTGCATTTTTTTATTACTTTTAAGGACATATGTGAGATGTCAGCGGACCTCATAACTGTCTAACAAATTTGAATGCATTTACTGTTCACTCGTCTCCAAATGTCCTTTCGTGTCTGTTTTGTTTAATTCCTCCTTTTTTCTATTGCTTACATTCTGTGTTTCTTTCTCAGATTGGTTATGCCAAAAAGATACCCAAATTTCGTGTCTGTCCCGAAAGTGTAGCGCCTCCTGGGAGGCGCCCGCAGCGCTCGCCCCCTCAACTGGAACCCGTAGATCCGAACTTGTGCGTGCGAACGTGTCTGGGGGCGCCAAATTGTGACATTTCTGCCACACTGACAGCTGTCAAGCAGACAACAACCATCTTGTACAAAACTGTGTCAGAAAACCTCTGGTGCTCCTTAACTAGTCCACTAATTAGGTAATAAATGATAATATATGTTCAATAAGTTCGTGCTAACACGTCAAGACACTTATTTTCATTTGTTACAATGTCACGACGACACCGGCGCTGCGAACGATTTTTAAGCCTGTAGAAATGCTGTGCTTACGTTGCAAGAGGATATCGTCGAACCGCGTGAAACGTCAACGTTTTCATGTGACAGCACGGTGTTGTCAATGTGAAATGTCAAAATTAGTTTTGGCAATTTTTTTAGAAATTTAATTTTTGCCTGTGGAGTAGTTAAGTTGGCACTTGCGACAGTTGTTAAAACTTTATTCGTGATTTGCCAATGTTGTCTGTGCGCGGCGCGGTGTGGCCGGGGCGTCACGTGACCCCCACACAAGTTGGGTGATACGCGGGCACAGTTTTGGTGGGAATTCGTCGATTCTTCGTTTATTTTTTCTTCTGGTTTCACCCCTTTTTTCGGTCCTGTGTTCTTTTGTGTGTTATCGTTTATACATTTTGCATTATTGTTTAAGAGACACGTCACTGTACTTTTGTGTTATGAGCACTTTGTGTTGTCTAGCTACCTACTTGTTTAATCGTTCGTTACAATTAGACATTATTTTTAGATGTTTAATATTTTGTTATTTTTGTAGCAGTTTATTACTTTATTATTTAAGTACATGATACAAAAAAATAGTTACAATTTCAAGGGAACGAAGGCATTTCCTAAATTAGGCCTTTCGATAGTTAATTGAATAAAATTTAGAATATTTGTGTAGTAAGTCGAGGTCTCGTCACCATTCAATTGGAGTACTTGTGACTTAATGCTTTTATTACTTAGTTTAAATTAAATGACAATTGAAATAAATTAATATTTGGGCAGTATGGCATACGGATTTTATAGGTGTGTCTTGTTCAATTTGATTCGATTTAAATTACAGTAGCGAATGCTATTTTACAATAAATTTGGTTTTCATATTTAAATTACGATAAAATTAATTAAACTTGAAATAATAAAAAGTATCGCATATTTTCTAAAATATGAAACATGGCTACCTAATACACAAGTTTACCAGCATTCTAAAAAGACTGACAGTTAGTTTTGACTGGAATCTTTAACTAACTAAGCTTTAACAACGTTTTTTTTTTTTTTTATCAACTTGTCATTAATTTTACCTTTCTTTCAAGTTTCTTTTAAGTTCGTTAAATTCCGATTCCGTTGGATAATATCGATATTTCTAGTTAACGGTGTGTCCGATATGTCGCGTCGCGTCGGCTCCCTGATGTATTCTACACGGAGCCGGACTCAATCCCTTGCCCGCAGGCATTGATTCTTGTTTTGTGTAGCAATAGGTCTCGAGCAGTCTACTGCCGGAGTACTGGCAACTTACCGCGCGTCTGTGACATGAATTATAGTGTTTTTCAAACGTACAGTTTGAAAAGTGCTTACTGTTAAGTTTTTGACTTAGCGTGAGAGAACGCCATTTTGTTTTTTAAATGTCGAAGAGCGGTTAGTGTAAAGTAAAAGGATGATGTACAATTGCCACTAAGTTAATTCGTCACAAAAGAATGGATGTGTAAATTCGTCATAATTCTATTCTTGTGTAGTAAATTTGCCACACTCGTCTTTTTGAATAAGTCCGCAAAAAAAATCAAAATGGAAAAAATAAAATCAATATTTGTGGAGTTACGACGGCGCTCGGTGTCTCTCTGCCTGCCCCGAGGGATCGGTGTGAAGTTAGTTTAGCTGTTTTTTTTTAAGTGTCAACACTTGACATACGATTAACTGTTACAGAGAATGCACCACGTTTCCCGCCATATTTTTTTCGGAAAATGCTTCCTTGACAGTTCAGAAATTTACCGTACCGAATTTGATCGCAGTGAGCTGCGCGAAGCGTAACCGGCTTACATTAATAGATTCATGCGTGTTGTGGTACACGTCGCTTTGGTATCGACCGAATATTTTCAATTGTTTCACGCCGTTGTCCTGACGAATACAGAAGTCAATAATTGGATACCGATAGGTTCTTTTTAATATGACCCGAATAAAAACTTATTGATTTCATTTTATTCATTATATTATACAGATCAATAAACAAAAATAAACTATTTATTAGAAAACAATAATGTTAAGTTTGAAAAACGCTTTAATTACTGCATTTGCGTCAAGGAGCTGTATCCACTGGGTAATAAATTAGCTACTTAAGTATCATTAGTGACGTTGTCTTAAGTTACCTTGTATTGCCAACAATATGTCAAATTAATTGCAACAACTCAATTCAATTCAATTTAAAATGTCTTTGTTTAAGTAGGCTCCAATAAAGCAATTATAAATCGTCAAATTTACATAGGTGATCCTTGAAGCTATATAAACACTATAACAGTTAAATTAATTTGCCATAAAATGGTTATTTTAATTATTTGATAAAATCTTGGGACCAGTAGGCACAGCTCTTTGTTGCTCAATAACAAATGACTATTGAAAGAAGACGGAGCCTCAAGACGCAAGCCGCCGGCATGCCGCCGGCCTGCCGCCGGCGCGGTGAGGTAGTAGGTTGTATAGTACTGTATTACAACGCCTTGGAGAGACTGTATAGCCTGCTAACTTTCCCCGCCGGTGGCGCAACGTCGAGGGACCCCGCCCGCCACAGGACCACCGACCACAGACCATCATTTAATTTATTGTTTATTTTTTTTCAGATGCGTTCTACTTTCGAGATTTTGTGCATATGGCATTTTAATAAAATGTATAAAATTTATAAAGTTGTTAAGTACAGGGTGTTGTTTTTAAATTGGTTAATTTGATTGATATTATAATTCTTGAAATAAATAATGATATTAATTCGTATATTGAGTCCATGGGGATTTTTTGTAAATTTTAGTACTAGTTCCTGGTTTTTGTACTTTGTAATCAATCAGGCTTCACTACTACACCCTGTATGCATATTTGACAAATGTATTCTTGCAATGTATATCCTAAATGTTTTATATAAATGTACTTTTTTATTTGTAAACTGTGTTAGGTTTTATGACAAATTTTGATTAACAATTTGAGCAACTTCGATAAAAGCCTTCATGTGTTAACAATGTTATATTATAAATATGTACATGTTTAGTACTCACATATTGATAAAATTATTGTATGTTGTTTAAGAATGAAAAGTTGTAGTCATCCGACCACAATTATTCGTTTATATATTTTGAGTAGGTAACTGTGTATGTACTAATTATAATGAAAATGATTTATTGGACCGAGAGGAAATTAATTATAATTATTATAACTTTATTTTAATGAACTAGTTACCTGTTTTTTTTATCTATTTTAGTTTCAAAATAACCATTTTCCACCTCGTCTGTTCATCTTGTTTTCCAATAGTACGTATTTGATGTAAAAATTAATAAAGTGGATTTTTTTATAATGGAAATTATGTTTTATTTTTCAATTACCGTTTATGAAACCAATTGTATGTTTTATGTGCCAGAATAAGACATATGCTAGTATTATCTACATGATGCAAATGCAATTAGGGGCCATTTGTAGCCTACATATTTAATAAATGTAATATTTCTTTTGTATGAAATGGCTTTCCAAAGATAGGAAATAAAGTAGTGTGTTGGTAATGATATAATCAACATCTGGATTAATCAACATTCGGGTACGAATTCTGCTAAAGTATTTTACAAATATATTATTATTTGAAGAGTCTATCTTTATAAATAAACATCAATATTTAGTTGGTACATTAATTAAACTTAAAATGTCATCACCCGTAGTAGTAGGTGATACATTTTTCTATGTATATTGCCTGTTAATAAGTGCTTTCTTGAAGCCCATATAAATAAAGATATTTTGAATTTGAATTTATTTTTTTGTCACAATATACTGCATTTTTTTTCACAATTTTCCATCTAACCTAGCCAATTGTCCCATGTTCTGTCTGTCTGGGACTTAAAAATAATGTGCACACTGTAGTTCTCGCCTAGCATGTCGTAGAAGACGACTAATGGTGTATCGGGTTTTGTGTATGTGATTGTGTAGGCGACAAGCTAGCCACTTGCCACTACTTTTTCACAATTTTCCATCTAACCCAGCCCAGTTTTGTATTGGCTGAATGTGGTTAAAGGGTCCTGCTGCCTCTTAGACTCTGCCTACCCCTTCGGGGATTATGGGCGTGATGTTATGTTACGTGTGTTGTTAAAATACCGAAAGAAATTTTCAAATACGCGATTCCTTAGCGTATCATACTGTTTTTTCTCCAACCATTAAAAAAAACAGCCACACAAAAACCGTTAACACCTAAAAAAACTCAATATTCGCAAATCAAACAACCATTCGCGCCAGCAATTTGTAAAAAAACTCCACAAGCCGCCTTCCCCTTTCGCGTCGGATATCGCCAATCTGATGCAGTTTTTTTTGTGTAAAAAATCCTTTTCTCTCAAAAGGGCGGCAAGGGTGAGCGTTGTCGCACCTGGCGCGCGCGCACGCTGCAGCGACCGCCGTCGCCCGATATCGGTGAAATGCGCTGTTAATATTTTTAATTTAAAAAAAAATAGTTTAAACAGACAGAGATATTGGTCTGGATTAAAGAATGTGCCAACTGTGTTCCTTGCGTAGCATGTCGTAATAGGCGACTAATAGGGATGATGACTGCATTAAAAAACTATAATTCTATTTAGTCCGTCAGTTAGATTATACAAAAATACTAGACACATATTTTTCGCTTTATCAAATTAACAAAAAATCACAAAGATAAAGAGCATCAAAGTTTTGGAGTAGGGGCTTGTGACGTCACTATTTAGTAAAAAATGTACGAAAGCGTGACGTCACGCGCAAATTGAAAGCATTGTATCTTCGTCAATGTTTGTTTGACAAAGAAATAAAAAAATACGTGTTCAATATTTGTTTATAATCTAACTGACGGACTAAACAGAATTTTTTAGTCATCTAGCCTATTGTATGTCGGGTTTTGTCACTACTTTTTCACAATCTTCCATCTAACCCAGCCCAGTTTTGTTTTTTGCCTGAATGTGGTTAAGGAGGCTAGCTGTCCTTTTTACTTTGCCTACCCCTTCAGGGATTACGGGCGTGATGATTTGTATGTATGTAAGTTAAACGAGAGAGAGACGTTGGTCTGGGACTTACAATGCACCAACTAAGTACATTGCAATATTGCAATAAGTAATATCTACCTACTAGCGTCATATAACGAACCCTATGGTCATATTCCTATAACACAAGACAATCATAGACTCGCAATAAGTAGGTTTGTTATATGTTTATGTTATGGTGGACAAAGTGACTAATGAGGGCCTTATACACAATGCCCGGGCATTATGAATAATGGCCCAGCCCGGCTTTATTTTCGGCTGAATGTGGTTGAAGGGGCATGCTGCCCCTTCGACTCTGCCTGCCCCTTCGGGGATTATAGGCGTGATGTTATGTATGTATGTATGTATGTATGTATGTATGTATGTATGTATGTATGTTTTATACTAATTTAGACTGGCCCGTTGGTCAAGTTGTCAGAGACCCTGGCCACGAAACCGAGGGTCGCGGGTTCGCATCCCGCTAGGGGCAAATGTTTCGTGTGATAACCATGGAAAATTGTATTTCAGTCATGTATGTTTATAAACGTATTTAAGTATGTTTATATGTTCACCTAGTATCCATAGTACAGGCACAAGCTAAGCTTGGGACTAGGGAATTGGTGTGTCAGTCTGGAGAATTTTATTTATTAATTTTCGTACATCCACTTCGTTTTTAATCATAAGTGTAAATGAAAAAAAAAAAACAGGTGTAGTTAAAATAAAATATTAGATACGAGGACGAGGGAAGCGAGGAGGAGTTTTAGGTACAACTGCGATCCTACAGCGCGCGAGCCGAGCGAGCGAAGCGAGCGTGCCGAGGCAGCGGCCAGGGAAACGCTAGAACCGATTTCTTTTTAACATTACATAGTAACAAATTCTGGTTCATGGCAGACCATAAATTATGTACAATGCCCGGGCAATGTGATTATTAGAATAGCTAATATAAATTGCCATATCCTATTTATTGGTCATTTTTCACAATGCCCGGGCATTATGTCTAGTGAACGATTTATGACTTAGTCCATAACATAGGTATCTTGAAATGAACGATAAAAATAAAAGAATATTATGTAACCTTTAATTACACCAGGGTCATAAATTACAGTTCATCTTCAGTCACACGTTCTGGTCATATTTCCACTAGAATTGTAAATGTTTTCAATCAGAAAGCAACATAGACACCCAGATAAAATATTTGAAATATCTATTTATAGCAATAAATAGAGGCTTTATACTCGTAGTTTGTCTTTGTATTTAATTATTTACTAAGTTAATAAGCTGCTGATATTTAATAACATTTTAAGAGCTCAGAGCATACGACCTAGACAGATTTAAACAACTTGGTAATTAAAATTGAATATAAGTCAAATGAATACTATTGTGGCACCACGAAAGATCTTTCAACTGTTGATTGACCGCATGAACTTTTGAGAACTAGCTATAAATAGCATTTATAAAAGCTATACTACTTAATAAAATAGAGATTAATCAAAACAAATGAATAGAAGTTAAGCTACTAAAAGCTCTATCGAAATGAAATGTAGCCAAAGCGATGAAAGTATTGTAACGACATCTATTGTCGAAAAGTAATATCACGAAGTATTAGATGTTAACGTCATCTAGTGGCTAATAGCGAGACTACGGTATTGTTAAATATATTTTAATAAAATAAATATTAAAAAGAACTGCTTAGAATAGCCACAATTAAATTTTGTTTTACAATTTCATTGTTGAAAAATCAATAACAATATTAGCGTTCAAAAGTTTACAAGTTAACATTTTTTATCTGTAGCAACATCTAGTACAAAAATTCAATCACAGATTTATGGACCCTTGAAGAATTTCAAATATAAACTTTATCGCAACGTCCGAAGGATTACATTCTTTGTAAAATTCCAGTTAGTAAGACATTTTATCGTTTGAGTAGGAAGTGGCATAAAAATAGGATTGCCAACAATCTGCGTGACGTCACTCCAATGGAGCTGACTTCTAAAGTTACAGTCTACATCCCAAGAAATCATTTTCCAAACGTACACGCTCCATTTTCTTAAGTTGAAGCACCGACAGTGACGAAATACGTGAACGACGCTAGTGAAAACACAATCCTGTGCGCTGTGCCGCCGCGACCAGCGTCCGACTAGTTGTGATATTGTTCCAATCAGTTACTTGGTTACCAGAATTTTTAAATATTTTGTGAGTATCCCCGTCGCTGCAGCAATCGATTTATTAAATATGCGGCGTAACGCACGTGATGTTAAAAATTAAATTAGTGCCTATTAGAACCTAGGTGTGCGATCCTCGCGTAGGACTGACTAAAAATAACATCGGGAGTGTATTTTCGGGCGTATATTTGATGATTTTGCGAGACCGAGTCCGGGTGAGTCGTGTGAAAGTGATTATTGCGCCTCATTGTGACCAAAACGCCCAGAAAGCATTGGCCTTGAACACCAAATCCACTTTCTTGCGGTGTCGTGTTACATCCATTATTACTATAATCAGGAAACCCCACAGTTGTACGTACAGGGCCACAGAATTCATATTTGCCACACATTTCTCACATCTCGTTCGCGTAATGCACAAGGAATTCAATTATGTGGATTCTTCTGCATTGTGGAGCGACCTTGACTGACTGGCGCCGCTGCCTCTGACATCGAGCGCACTAAAAAACTTCCTTTTCTTTTTTCTAGGCCATAGCTGTAGGGTATCAATCTGCGATAATTTCGCGTTTAACACAAATCCTATGAATTTAAAATGATTCTGTGTCTATCAATGCAAATATGTAAGTAGTAAAATTTCCCATTAACCATATGGTAGTAATTAATAGATCAATTTACAAAACATAACCTCAAACAAATAGAAACATTGAAAACACCCCCTTTTAAGGAGTGAACTAAACAAAACATATGCTTTGACTTGTGATTGATTTGTGATAAAACTGTCAATAAACACTGCAGATAACATTATCAGAATATAGTAAACACTCTAATCAATTTGGTTATCAGCTCAAGTTGTAATCACTATCGCAATTTGAAATAGTTCGCATTCCTATGTGGTAACCCATGATGTAACCATTGATAAGTTCATTGAGAAATTAGCTAAGTATTGCTTATCGTGATGGTGCCGCCTAAATTATCAATTAAACTAATTTATACCGATATATGACATATATGTCATATATTCACATTGCTTACAATTATTAATCCCTACAAGTTTTTTTTATTTTTTTTATACTAAGTGACTGCAAAGGAATCTCTTTGGCATCATGAAGTAGGTATTGAAAAACATAATCCTTTTTTTGATTATTGAATATTTATACAATACTTGTAGTACCTAATACCCAACACAACTTTTATACAAGACATGAAAGACATTCTACTACCCTGATTCACTGTCCAGTATCCTTGACCCAATTTTTATGAATCAAATATGATTCATTATACAATATTACACTTGCCAGTATATATTCATATTTGCCCCTAGTAATGTTTTATTTATCCTGTTTGATGGCTATATTGTAGATAACCATTTAGTTGCCTAGCGATGTGTGCTGTACGATGATAACATAACGTTTCTTCGGTTGGCATGTAACATTGTTGAGACATTGTCTAGGTCATCAATTTCCGAACAATGAACCTGTGGCATGGAAATACCACCAGGGCTCCATTGATGAATAATTTCTGAGGTCATCTTGAATTGTATAAAATCATTTATCAAGCAGCATTTCTTGCTTTATTGTAGATTTTCTATCCTTTCTTTATACTTTATTATTTTTCCTTTCTATACTTTCCGGGTAAAAGTGTTATATAACCTTCTCTGTATCCCAAATAATTATTCAAAACCTTGACTATAATTGTTTGAGTAGTTATAATATCAAAGGGTATGTCACCAAACAAAATCACTCTTGTATTGATAACATTAGCTAGAATAAAAAGTTAATAAGTAGTCACACAATCCATTAATAAAAAAAACCCATTCTCAAATTCTCAAAATGTTTCCACGTTAGTCTGGGACTTAAAGGAATGTGCCAACTGTGTTACTTGCCTAGCTTGGCATAAAACTAAACTAATGGTTTATTGGGTTAATATTATAATTAATATTTAATTTTTTGGTTGAATGTGGTCAAGGCGGTTGCTGCCCGTGTGACCGCCTGCCCCTTCGGGGACCGGGCGTGATGTTATGTATGTAATGTCTAAGTATAATGTAAATTTAATTTGCAAAATAAATGTACAACTTATTTTACCAAGTTTAAGAAGGTTGTCGGAAATGTGACTAGCTTTTGTCAGCTCTGCCTGCTTAGAAGTCTCTTCTGCATGTAATAACATGTGAATATATTGTTTGTTCTGTAGGATCAGTCCATTTTAAGATTAAAACTTTGCACTTGTCCTCTTTTTGAGTTAATACTTTTTACTGTACTATACTATAACCAAATAAGTTGTTTAGGCATTGAATATACTGATCGGTATCCTTTCCATCCATAATAATAGAAGGATGATGGAATATTAAAATCAACTACCTACCTATTGTGTTTTGTTACTGTTATTTCTTATCTGTCCGTTAAACTTTTAAATATAAGTGTAGCGGGTATTTCGAGCGCATATTTTAATTGCCAAATTCTTAGTTAATCTATTACCTAATTAAATAAGTAGGTAACTGGTACAATGGCTGTGAAATACCAGAATAACTGCAGAGGTAATGAGACATAAGCGGTAAAAACAGTTTCCAAGTGAGTGCCTCTGAGACGTAACCGCGTGGTGCGTTGCTCTTGAGACATCTGGTTATTTGATAATATGAAGTTGTAAATTAAAAATTCGGTTCTCTCTGCCTACCCTGCTAGGGAAGTGGCGTGAAGTTTAGTTAGTTATGTCATTTAAACCTGTATCAAGACTACCTTTTGCCTGTGGTGTTGCCACTCACTTATATTCAGGTCTGTAAGAACTAACTTGTTCACTCTGGTATAGAGACTATTGTGGGTTCACAAATAAATGTGCCCTAGGGTTATTCTGTCGTAGGGTTGAAACTTTGACACACCAGATTTCATCACAATCATGCATAATAATAATAAAATAATAAAGGCTTTTATTCGGACATTAGATTAAATTACATTTCATAGACTACTGCACTGTTATATATTTTCTTTACACATACATACATAACATCACGCCCATAATCCCCGAAAGGGTAGGCAGAGTCAAAGGGGCAGCAGGCCCCTTCAACCACATTCAGCCAAAAATAAAGCCGGGCTGGGTTAGGTTGAAAATTGTGAAAAAGCAGTGACAAGCGGCCAACCTGTCGCTCACATAATCACACACCCAAAACCCTATATGCCATTAGTCGCCTTTTACGACACGCTAGGCAAGAACCACAGTTGGCGTATTCTTTTCATCAAGACCAACATGGGACAAGACGTAATATTAATTTAAATTAACAACAAATTATGAGTTGGGTCACTATTAAGCGTGCACGTTCCGCATGCAATAAGTTAGTCATTGTGTAGGTGACGAGCTAAACACTCGTCATCACTTTTTTACAATTTTTTTATGGTTGAAGTGACTTGCTAATCTTCGACTCTGATTTCCCTTTCGTCGATTGCAGGCGTTGTATTGTCCATTGCTTAGTACACGAGCTAGAGAGCCAGGCTCCTTTGAGCAATGCGTTTGTCACGTCTCTGGCGCAGTATGCGTATACTGTGGAGACCACTAAATTTCTTGCTAAATTTCTATAGATTTTGATTGCCTAGCGAATATAAACATTTTATGTAGCATTAATAACCATACATTTTTCGTTGACGTAGAAGTTAGTATTTTTGTCAGTACATAAGACTACTGATTTTGACATTATGTACTTACCTTATGTTCCTGAGAAAAAGGGGTTTGATAGACGTTCTGAGAAGCGATAAGGATAAGGAGACCTTTAAGGATTCCTTTATTCCTTGCGATGTGTGGAACGTGGATATGCAGCGTGTGGTGGGCTCGCTCTTGGTCCGAGCGGAACGCGCCGGCCGGTCCCCAAACATCGCGATTAGCATAAATCTCGCGGCACCTATAGCTGATGATGACGTCACGTGTGTGTACGTAGCTGACTAGCTGACTGGTGCGGGTCGTGTGACAGCGCCAGTTATGTGGGTGATGTAGCTACAGGGGTGGCGTTAGGAGTCGGCGAAAGTTGTTTAAGGGAGGATTTTTCGATTTTGCAGACCAATAAAGTATAAAGTCACTAAATAGCAGATATCATATATTCAATGTTATACGTAGGAAATAAATAAAGATATTTTAAAGTACATAGGATTATTGCAATTTATTCGCTCACATTTCATATTGGTCTGGGAGTTAAAAGAATGTACCAACTGTATTCCTTGCCTAGCCTATCGTAGAAGGGATTAATGGTAGGACTATAATAAGTATGTATGAACGAGAGTGACATGCCAGGCCGCTTGCCGTCTCTAATGACAAAAAACTGATTAAGAAGTTTGACAATTAATTTGCGCGTACGTTGATCTTAGGCAGCGGTGGTAGCTCCATGGTTAGTAGAGCAAGTGCCTCATAGCCGAAGAGTCCTGTGCCTCTGAATTTTTCAAATCATAACACGAACTAATACCACTTGCTCGGCGGTGAGGGATGAATCGTTATGAAACCTGCACATCAATATATATCAAAATCAATGCCACTTTTCGTTGTAATTTTATTTTATAACTTAAGAACGGTCTCACCTACCCAAACCAAATGTTTAGGCTTTGTTCGGACTATTTAGTAGATGGTTTATGTAAAGTTTGCACCAAATATTAGAGCGGTTCTTCATTTATCACTTTATACGTAGCGAAGCACGTACCGGGCCGCTAGTGCAATATAATAATACATGTGTTACCATGATCCAACTTGTCTGCTCCCTCTAACTAAGGGTTGCGAAGGCAGTCGCTTCAATGTTATAACCAGCCTCGCTCAATGGTCAAAGCGGACCCGTCTGAGCGCGGGACATGGCGCTAGGAGGATGGTGATGCGGGTCGGTCTTAGACAGCGTTCTTGGCAACCGCCGCGGTATATACATATAGTATAGTCGGTATTTACCTCATTATATGGTTTGTTGGTAGAGCTTGTATGAAAAGGATTATGAATGTTGAAGAGGCGAGTGAGGTGTGTAAGGATCGTACCATATGGCGTTCGGTTCTCTCTGCCTACCCCGCTAAGGAAGTGGCGTGAAGTTTAGTTAGTTAGTTGTTGGTGCGTGACCGGGGTGGCGGAGGGAGCCCCTAGTGGGCCACAGGTTCGATGCTCGGCAAATACGGTCGGAGATCGTGAATATAAGTGCTGATAGAAACTGTCGAACTGTCAAATCAATACCATATTATAGAATGTATATTTACTTACTGAATTATGACGTCATGTTTTGCGACTTGTTAACATTAATTGAAATTTGTCCTATAAGTGTAAATAACATTTATAGGACAAATTTTATTGTAAGCAAATTCTTAGATGTCTGCTACTGATGTCTCCTTTTACTTTATTTGTACTATTTCATAAAAAAAATAGTTTTTTAGTTTTTTAAGGCCTGACCTTAGAAGATATGTCGATGTCTTTTTAAAATTCAATTATTTTGTTGTGTATTATATTTTTATTTTTATTTATTATCGCGAGAATAACTCCGTCAGCACGTTTTAGTGTGCCGCGTGACGTCACATTGCAATCAGCGCCATCTGTTGACGCGCTTAGCGCAACTACGTCTTGTGGCGCAGTAGACAGCAGGAGGTCTATAGATGTCGTTACAATATTGTACCTCGTCTTCTCTCTCGCTTGCTCGTCTTGTTTAACAATCCATTGTCATGCTTTGACTACATTATCGTGCTATCGCGAACATTTTATTTGTGTCTCTGTCAGTCTACGTATTGTAGAGCAGGATAGAAAATCAAACCTTCGTGTGGTCGCGATAGTGTGGCCGTGGCGTCAGCATCAGCAAACATTGATGTATCTTGATGACTTCGACAAACGGTACCAACTCTCGATTCAGCTGACTCCTCTCATGAATGCTTTACTGGGATAGATTTCAACCATACTTTAGGGGCGGGACATTCTGAACGAGAATAGTTGTCGTCCCTCGCACCACACCCTTATAGGAGGGGCCCATATAGTGCACTAATAGGGTGGCCATAAGCCCCTAGTAATATTGTAATCCATGGTTCATCATATGGATTCCATGGAGCCACCACTTCAGCAATATAAGACCGCCAAGGTGTTTCCATTGTATTCAGAAAAATGTTTGAAGGATAGATAGTTGAAAATAGTTATTTATGCATGTGCTTGTTCCCATAGAAACATCTGTACTTTTGTATGACAAGGCATGAGCACCTCAAATAGTAACACTTACTTAATTAATCGCTTGTTTCAGGAAAATAACTGTTAAACGATAGAGGGAGGAAAATGCCAAGAACGCGACCGCCGTCCAGAGACAGGAGCCACATCGTCTAGACAGCGGAGCGGCGAGCGAGCGCCATGCCGGTGGTGTCGCCGTCGCGCTACTCGGCGGGCTCGTACCGCGCCGCCTACAGCGCCACCAGCCTCGACAAGCCGTACTACCGCTCCAGCGGGACCTACGTCACGTCCACGCTGCGCACCACCTATGGGGACCGCACCACCGAGTACCGGT
>OX596230.1:173661-287383 GCA_951394215.1 Glyphodes perspectalis
CCCCCGTTTTCGTATGATCAACATTCTTCCGAACTGTATAGTATGCATCCAAGTAGTGTGTATTGTTCACCAATAATGATAACGAACCTAGGACGGACCCTTGCGATATACCTCTGCAACCTGCTAACGCAGACCACGCTAGACCTACTCACGTTGTGAAAAGTGAGTACCAGACCATGAAACTAGAGATAGACCTGAGTGGCGTGAGTGAGCTGCCAGCTTAAAACGCGCCCAACTTTCAGCTGTAGTGGGTTAGTAGTTGAGGGGACTGTACGGAGCCTTGCGATACACCGGTACAAATATAGCGTGTGTTGTAGGTAGGGATACGAGCAGTGTAATAGGGACCTAGTTGGAGCCTTGAGACACTCCATAGAACTGGCTGTAGCGACCTCACACTGTTTTTAGTGTACCCTGGTGCAAAGCTTTGTGAGCCCCTGTCGAATGCTCATGCAATAGATAAAGAATAACTAGACACTTAGAACGGAGCCTTGAGATACTCCTTAGCATAGAACAGCTCTAACGGTTGACCTCTCAGTCTGGACAGTGGTAAATTGACTCTTGGAATTTAAAAAACCCTGCTGTAGTCTTCTCGGCCTCTAGTTAACCTCTTAAATAAAATGACGGCCCTAGTACGGAGCCTTAAAATACTCCATTCCATTCACATACATTTTATCTGTTTATACAGATTATTTTCATAAGCACTTGTGTATTCTTGACAAAGTACAATTTGATTAATTCCAGTTTTCTTTCTCCCCAGATACTCCCAGCATCGTCCGAGCGCCGATGTCGTTTATAAAGCTACAGTTAAAATATAATAAATTTGGATGCGATGTATGCGTGGTTGGATACCTACTTATGTATGTTTACTTGAAATAAATTATCATAAACATTGTTTGTGTCTTATTTCTATAATTCTCCTTTTTCAGAACCTGGAAGTATGCAAAGTAAAATGTTAACAGGACAAACAAATTCTCCAGACTGATACACCAATTCCCTAGTTCCAAACTAAGCCTATAAGCTTGTGCTATGGGTACTAGGTGAACGGATAGACATACTTAAATACGTTTATAAACATCCATGACTCGAGTACAAATGTCCATATTCATCACACGGTTAGAACCCGCGACGCTCGGTTTCGTGGCCAGGCTCTCTGACCACTCGACCAACGGACTTGTAAAAAGTGAAACACATCTTTATAATTGCAACAGAATTTCAAGATTTTTTTTTAATATAAAGAAGCACCCTTCCAAATTACTTCTTAAAAAGTAAAACACAAAAAATATACGAAAGTACGTAATTCAGTTATGTTTCACTATCACGTAAAGAAAATCACAATTTTAGCTTCCCTAAGACTGGTTTCACAGTCACGCTTACGCCGGCGCGGGTGGACGTTCTGCGAATTGGACATTTTGCGACCGCTGGACATTCTGCGACTAAACAAGGGACGCGGGCCAGGAGCGAGATGTTGCCTTGTACCGTATCCAGTGGCGGACTAAACTTTGAGGTAGGGATACGAGCAGTGTTGCTTGACCGAAATGGGGGGGTCCACTGTTTGATATAGGATGATTACAGGAACTTGGAGATAATATGAGGCCCCCCAGGACCTGAGGCCCGGGGCGGACCACCCCTACCGCCCTTCGGTTAGTCCGTCACTGACCGTATCATACTCAAAACTGCCCGCGCAGCATTTTTTAGTTATAAATAATTCTATTTAAATTTCGAGTTGCCTCAAATAATTTATGAATATTTTTTGCCAAAATACATATATTAGGATTATGAATGTTGAGGAGGCGAGTGAGGTGTGTAAGGATCGTGCCATATGGCGTTCGGTTCTCTCTGCCTACCCCGCTAGGGAAGTGGCGTGAAGTTTAGTTAGTTAGCAGGCGTCTGGCAATGTTGAAACCCCGACTAAATCGTGTGTATTGCCCCAACAGAAAAAGTTCCAATATCATACTTTGAGTTTAGCACATTTTTAGTGTATGACGTCTGTAATTGTGCATGCTAAGTAATAATTTGTGCGTCCAACCATTGCGGAATATTCATTAAAAATTGATTCCGTTGAGACAACATTGTCCCAGCGGAACTTTTTTTGCCGTGGACGCAGAAGAAAAAAAATAGGTTCAAGATAGCGGAATCAAATTTGCCGCCAAGAAACTTGATAAAAATTCTGGCAGATAAAAAAATGTTGCCAGAAGTAAAAAAATCGAATGATTAATTGTAAACTTAAATAACTATTACAGCGTTTAGTATGAGCTCTTAATTTTTCTTTTATATTTAATTCTTATTCTGAAAATGCACTTAATTTATATAAAAAAATAGACAATTCTACATACGTCATTTTAATACTAAAAAGGGCCTAATAGGATTCGAATTAGAATCGTAAATCTCATTTCTGACTATGCAATTTACCCCAGATTTAGGGAGAATATTTAACCTTTTTCAGAAATAAGCGATTAAGGTAAAAAAGTAATTTAGTTATTCGGGAAAAGAGAGATGTAATAATCTGTAGGAGAAAGCATAATGCATTAAAAAATAAGAATTATTAAGACATCTTTGGTAATATTTATTTGTCTATAAACCTACTGAACATTTCACACAAGAATATTATGACTATAGTTTCATCTAATTTGTCAATAAATTACTCTGAGCTATTGACGTCATTTATTTTCTAATGCGCTGATGAAGATATTATAACCTTAAATTACCCATTGACCAAACCAAGACGCTTATTATGAATTTTAATTATATTTACCTTTATAATTTACAAAACCTATATATTGATAGTTTATAAATAGAATATAACAGAATAAAATAGAATAATTCAGGTTCGATGAGTAATTTATTACATTGTCACTCCTGTTTCATAGATTTCCACCCAATCTAGCCCACTGTCCCATGTTGGTCTGGGACTTAAAAAGAATATGCCAAATGTGGTCCTTGCCTAGCATGTCGTAAAAGGCGACTAATGGTATATCGGGTTTTGGATGCGTGATTGTGTAGGCAACAGGTTAGCCGCTTGTTACTGCTTTTTCACAATTTTCCATCTAACCCAGCCCGATTTATTTTTGGCTGAATGTGGTTGAACGGGCTTGCTGCCCTTTCGACTCTACCTACCCCTTCGGGGATTATGGGCGTGATGTTATGTATGTATGTATGTATTTATACAATATACAATTTTATTCTCCATAGATTATCTTGGAATGCCGCAAAAAACAGCCGTCTTAACTTACTGCAAACGAATACGTTGCTAAAATACACGATAAATCAGATTTATAAACGTACAAGAAATTCTGTTCCGGATTTGGGTAGAAAAATTCTGGATAAATATTTTCAGCATTTTGGTGCAAATTCGAAACGCCACCTGGCAACACCTTACTGCACGCTGTTCGCAAATGGCGCCCGCGTGACGGATGATCGCGTGCCGTCAAAATGCATTCGCGATGTTAAAAATACCACTTTTACCCTTTATTTGTTGTTACACGCGTCCAAAAATCGCCGGCAACTGGTAAGTCGCATATTTTTTTAACCATTTCCCAGACCTCATTACGTAAGCTTGTTTTTGTTAAGCCCAACATGAGATATACTGTCTCGCTCTTTTGTTATGATTTGCCCCTGTCATTATTTACAATCGGCGACGTATATGCATCTCTTTCTGTTCCACAGTTTTCTTGCAATAGGTTTTTCATTTTTAAGTACCCGAGCGACTGAGACCACCGGAGGGAAACGGGCCCCGGTTGGAAAAATATGAACAATTTTGTGCTCTTAAAAATTATTGATTTTCCATCGTTAAAAAACATTGCCCGCCAGCGAGCGCTAATTGCATACGTGATGTCGGGGTCTGGCATGTGAGTTACAAATGTCTATTTTAGTAGTTTTCCCTTATTCGTTTTTGCGTTTTCGAGTCACATTTTTCTGTTCGTTCCTCGGCTCGCCGTCCGCATTTTTGTCGGAACTATAATCTTTTAGTAATTGTTTAAATATTGATTTTTTATAGTGCGTGCATGTGTGAGTCAGTTCAGTATGTTTATAACATTTGGGGCCTGTTACTATTTTGGGAACGGCCAAATGTTAGTTTTATTCTCAAGTTGAACCATTTTGTGCCTGAACCAAGAGGCACAAGGAGTTTGTAGGTGATACTGTTTGTTTTCTGTGCAGTGATATATTGGTACGGTTTGACGGTGAGTTTTTCGTCTCTTTTTATCGGTCAAATGGTCGTGTGCTTTAATCAGATAAGATATTTTTCGGAGTGCCTCTTCTATGATCTTGGGGCCGCAATATTCGGTGAAACCCTAAAACGTTCAGATAACGCGGTGTCCTCATTCTAACGCTAAATCATTTTGCATTTTTATCTATGTTTTTTTTTTCTATCTGACTATGTCGTTTGATTCCTTGTGCAGTATTTCATGTCTATGGAGTATTTCTTTTTTTATTGTTTATGTACATACGTATTTCTTGAAGATTTTGTTTAATTATGCAGGGGTTTTTGTTATATTTAATTAAGGCGAAAATTTACTATGTGACCCTCTACATATTAATTTAAATATTTTAATAATATGTAGAGATAAACAAAATATAAACCTTGAATTAAGTAGGTAAATTTATGGACCTAGAATTGAATTAAGTAATTTCTTCTTACGATATTTTACTTAGGTACATTACAAAACAATACAATACTATTAATTTCAGCAAATTTACTATAATATTTTTTATAAAACATCTTAAGTATCCAATTAGATTAGTTTACTAACTTTTGAAATACCTATTTCATTACTTAAATTTGTTTATACCTACTTTGAAATACTTACCTACCTTATCAGGATAACGAAATGAAGTAGGTAAATAAATTAATACTACTTTATACCAAACTAGTCTGCAACAGACACAATATCGAGCGTCCCACAGGACCTTTAATTTTTCCGGGATAAAAAATATCAAATCACCCTTTTTAAGGTTTAAATTTTTGGCATGCAAAATTTCATCATAACCTATCGTATGGTTAAGACTTGAAAACGTAACAGACAATCTAAGAGCAAAATAAATAAGAGTATAATTTATTGTAATATTGTATTGAGGAAGTGTTATTTTTTTTCTATTTACTTACTTAATAAGTTCATGGCGAAATAACAAATACTTGCGTAGTCCAAAAAAAATATGGAGGATGTTCCGAGCCTCCGATGTTTTTGCAGTCTTATCAATTTTTTTTCAACATTTACAAATAAATGCAAATTGTTCGTTCATTTCCATTACATTTGTTTACATTTGAACTCGGCTCGTGATGCGTCCACGCATGCAAATTGTTTACGGAGGGACCTTGAAATCTTTGACACAAACTAAGTTTTAATAGTTTTGTAACACTGCGTTAAACAAAATTGCGCTAACTCATTTCATTGCTCTAGGTAAGTTAACTCAACTTCAATGTGTTGACGAACTGCGCACGACACTGAACTAAGACATTTTGAGAAGTGCCGCGTTTAAAACTTCTGCCTATGTTGGTCTAGGACTAAAAAAGAATATGCCAACTGTGTTCCTTGCCTAGCATGTTTAAAAAGAATGCGCCAACTGTGTTCCTTGCCTAGCATGTCGTTAAGGCGACTAATAGTATAAGTTGGGTGTGTGATTGTGTAGGCGACGAGCTAGCCACTTGTCACTACTTTTTCACATTGTTTCCATCTAACCCAGCTCAGTTTTATTTTTGGCTGAATGTGGTGAAAGGGACTTGCTGCCCTTTTAACTCTGCCCACCCCTTTGGGGATTGCGAGCGTGATGCTATCTCACTCATCGCTGCTATATTCTATTGCAGCGTTATGATGTAATTTTGAGTCACCTTCAAGAGTCAGCGCAGTGAGCTAGTTGCCTTTGACATAACATAACATAACATAACATCACGCCCGTAATCCCCGTAGGCAGAGTCAAAGGGGTAGCAGTCCCCTTTTACCACATTCAGCCAAAAATAAAACCGGGCTGGGTTAGATGGAAAATTGTCTTTGAGATACTGCGTTTTCACAAATATTTTTACTTACATATATATAATCACGCCTGCTATCCCAGAAGAGGTAATCAGAGTCCAAGGAGCAATGCAATGAGATCCTCAAATGACATTTAGCCAAAAATCGAGTTGGGTTAGACGGAAATCTGCTTATTTACCCTAGACTTTCGTCATCAAGCAAAGATTATAGAGTGTGTGGGTGATTATTGTCGATTAGATTCCAAGTAAATTGTCGCTGACAAAATTCAGCTGCTCCAGTTAAAACCAAACTAAGCAGTTTTTGACCAAACAGCGTTTGTCTGATACCCAATACCTTTCCTCGTATTTTGCGACATACTAAGCAAGGAAATTAAGGACCCCGTAGGAATTAAAAATAACGCTAGGAAAAACACTGCGCTATTGCGCTAACTCAGACCCCTGCGGCTGCGCAACTCACTCTAATGTGCCGGCGCAGCGCGGAGCGAGACGAGTGCCGCGCGCGCACCAAACGGCGCGGGGAGCTGTGTGCGCCGCGACAAGACAGTGAGTTAACTCGATGAGTTAGCGCAATGACTCGAGTTAAAACACATCTATGATTTTTTTAGTTCATATTAGTGCCGGCCTGGCTTCGCACAGGTGGACATGTATTTTCAAACCTAACCTAATTTTTCTATAGCCTATGTTAATCAGGGATAATGCAGCATAACGTTAAAAAAAATTTCGAAATCGGTCAGAAGTTTTTGATAGATACATAAATTTTTCCTCTTTATGATAATAGTGTAGATTATATTAATAGTGTAGATTAATGTTAGTCTGGACGCTAGTGAGCTACAAGACCTTGGACGCTCATTCTTGGACCCAAAGCGACTCGGAAGTTTTTAAATAGATGTTATTGAGCACCTTGGCAGGCATAGTGCTTAATCTGATGACTATCAATGGCTCGTAATTATATGTGCAACATGCACATTTGTATGATGGTAGTGCAATACTATACACTGGTTTAGTACTACGACTTAATGGTCGAAATTAAACTCTAATTAATTTAATTCACTTTGAAATACATTACTAACCATTTCGCGGAGTAGGTAGAGAGAACCTAACGCCATATGGCGCGATCCTTACACACCTCACTCCCCTCTTCAGCATTCATGATCCTTTCATACAAGCTCTACGGTTTTTATGACTCCTAACATCACTTTCTGTTAACACACGACCAATCTGGTCGTGGTAGGTGAGCCTGGGCCTTCCGCGGCTCCTACATCCTTCCACTTTCGCATTGTTTATATGCTTAGTTAATCTTTCATAATCATTACAAATACTTAGGCAATAAACAGTTGTTATTGATATATAGTAAGATCATTTTGATTACGTTTCTATTTGCCCACGTAAACTAAAAATAAAAGTTGGCAAAAACTGTGTTTTTTACATAGCATATTATCGTAAAAGGCGACTAATCGTGTTTGTGCTTGTCGAGCTAGGCGACGAACTAGCCAATTGTCACTAGTCTACCTCAATTTTGCCTCTACTGCCTCTTTGATCTAGTGGTAGCATGCGCCGCCTAAGGACCAAGAGGTCCCGGGTCGTGGCTGGTTATTTCAATATTAAAAAATTACTCAGTAACATTTGGAAAGAATTGATGACAATAGATTGCCTCACAGATATACAATGCGAAAGTGGAAGGATGTAGGAGCCGCGGAAGGCCCAGGCTCACCTACCACGACCAGATTGGTCGTGTGTTAACAGACGGTGATGTTAGGAGTCATAAGAACCGTAGAGCTTGTATGAAAAGGATCATGAATGTTGAAGAGGCGAGTGAGGTGTGTAAGGACCGTGCCATATGGCGTTCGGTTCTCTCTGCCTACCCCGCTAGGGAAATGGCGTGAAGTTAAGTTAGCTACCCAGCAACAGACCAGAGTCAGGAAGTTGCCAGTTTAATCACCTCCGTGCCTCGGAAAGCACGTTAAGCCGTTGGTCCTGCGCCTGACCTCTCAGACTATAAGAGTGAAGAAACAGAGAGTGCACCTGTGTTTGCGCACACACTTGTGCTCTATAATATCTCCTGCGTTGGCTAAGTTTAACTTAAAATAGATGTGCCAACTGTGTTCCTTGCCTAGCATGTCGTAAAAAGCGACTAATGGTATATCGGGTTTTGGGTGTGTGATTGTGTAGGCGACAGGTTAGCCGCTTGTCACTACTTTTTCACAATTTTCCATCTAACCCAGCCCGGCTTTATTTTTAGCTGAATGTGGTTGAAGGGGCATGCTGTCCCTTTAACTCTGCCTACCCCTTCAGGGATTATGGGCTTGATGTTATGTCTGTATGTAAAATTTCTTTAAAAATCATGTCGAAAATTGGTTTCATAGCACAATAAAAAGAACATCTTCGTTTTCTTGTTTAAAATATTAGTGTTAGTGAGATTAAATCGTTTCTAGATCTCGCCTCAACAATACCGCCTGTGTCATTGTGTGCCCACTTAAATTAATGTCCACTCGCAGAACAATGAGTGTAACATCCTACTCTGAGGTGGCTCTGTGATTCCGAAGGCTGTTATTTTTGTAAGACTCTAAAACGGCATTTAGGTGTACTGTGCTGAGTGGGTAGAGACCCTGACAACGGGACTCGAATCAGGGATGTTTCGTGTAGTGAACATTTGTACTCGTGTCCTTGATTAAAAATATATTTGTTTAAGTATCATCCTCCTAGGGTTATGTCCCGTCCCGTAAATATATCCATATCTCTCTCAAAAACCGAATTTTCTATGTCCGTTGTATGGGCGCTGCGCTGTGGCATGACATGTCATGTGACGTCAAATGCCCCAAAGAGATCAGATATGTCCGATCTCGAAAATACTATGTATTGATACTAAATAAATAAATAAATAGTTCAAGTTACAGCACTTTCTAAGAGCTATATTAAGTAACTAGCAGCGCCCCGCGGTTTCACCCGCGTAGCTCCCGTTCCCATGGAAATACGGAGATAAAACATAGCCTATGTTACTCGCTGATAAATAAGCTTTCCATTGGTGAAAGAATTATTGAAATCGGTCCAGTAGTTTCGGAGCCTGTTTGATGCAAACAAACAATTAAATATTTCCTCTTTATAATATTAGTATAGATGAATCTGGTCCCATCCGCGCATCGCGCCGTGCCGAGTCCCAGTGTTCCCGGAACCCCGCGCCTCTTCCCGGCTATTTGCGCCAGACCCCCGCGCGGGCTATTCCCGGCGCCCCTAAGGTCGACGAACGCGACAGACCTCGTGTTTTTACTATACGCCTTGCGGAGGGAAGTGTGTGACGATTGCGATACATTTGGAGTATTTTATATTTTGGGGTGTGGGTATGTGGATAAACAGACAGACAGAGCTTTGTCTAGTGTTGGTGTAGGACTTGAAAATAATGTGCCAACTGTGTTCCTTGCCTAGCATGTCGTAAAAGCCGACTAATTCCGTATTGGGTATGTGATTGTGTAGGCGACGAGCTAGTCACTTGTCACTACTTTTTCACAATTTTCCATCTAACCCAGCCCAGTTTAACTCTTAAACAAATGTTGTTAAAGAGCCTCGTTGACAATTTGACTCTGCCTAAGTACTACTTTCAAGAAATTTAGTTATTTTTAAATTTTTTATCTAATTCGACCACGGACTAGTAAAAAAGAAGACTCCGCGCCACTAACTAGACGTTGAAGCTCTTCAGGTGCTCCAACTTGACACGCAACTTAAGTCACACATGGACATAATTTGAGCTCCAAATGACAGATATCCGATATCTGGAATCCATAAGTGTCTCACTGACACGTGCATAAACGTGACTTCACGCTATAGTATGACAGCGTAGTCCTTCTTTTATTATTAGTCCAAAAAACCGTCTTAATTTTATTTTTGGCCAAAAGTGGGAAAAATACCACAACTTTAAGGAATTTGACTCACTTGGCGCAGTGAAATTAGTTAGCGCAATTACACAATGCGCTATTACGCATGTATGTACTGAGCGAGAAATCTATGGGCATAAACAATCTACTCTAATATTATAAAGACATTGACAGGCTCGATGGTCGAGTGGCCACGACATCGAGGTTTGAATCCCGCTAGGGGCAAATGAACATGGACATTTGTACTCGAGTCATGGATGTTCATAAACGTATTTAAGTATGTCTATCCGTTCACCTAGTATCCATAGCACAAGCTTATAGCTTAATTTGGAACTAGGGAATTGGTGTGTTAGTCCGGAGAATTTATTTATTTATTTTATTTATAAAGAGGAAAGTTTTGATTGTTTGTTAACATTGACTCCAAAACTACTGGACCGATTTGAATAATTCTTTCACCAATACAAAGCTACTTTATCAGCGAGTAACATAGGCTATATTTTATCCCCGTATTCCTACGGGGCCTTGAGCTACGCGAGTGCAACTGCCGGGCGCTGCTAGTGATAAACTACGTCATTTCTCACACGTCACAAGTCGTAAACAATTTTGCCTGTCAAGTTGTCACGCATAGATGGAAAATTCTGAAAAGGTGACAAGTGGCTAGCTCGTCGCCTAAACAATCACACATTGAAAACCCCGTATTCATATACCATTAGTCGCGTTTTTACGACATGTTACAAGTTAGTTATAAACTACGTCATTTATGTCACGTGTCGTAAACAATTTCACCTGTCAGGTCGACGAGCCTGTCGAACAATCCCTTAAACAGTATATTTAGCGCCTCGTGACGTCACAACGTGCCAACAACACGATTACTTCACGGAATCCGTATATTACACCTGATGACGTCATATGTTGTGTTGTGATAAGTTGATTGTTTCACTTGCGCCTTGATATATTTTTACCTGACTAGCTAAGAGGAAGGATTATGTTGAAATTTATTAGAGACTAGCAGTGCCCCGCGGTTTCATGGGGATAAATGATATGGGGATATAATATAGCCTATGTACCTTTCGGATAATGTAGCTTTCCGATGGTGAAAGAATTTTTGATATCGGTACAGTAGTTTTTGAGTTTATTTATTACAAATACACACACACACACAAAAATACAAATTTTTCCTCTTTATAATATTAGTATAGACTAGCGGCCCGCCCCGGCTTCGCACGGGGGAACATTTATTTTGTAAACATTGTTCGCCACGGACTAGTAAAAAAAGAAGGACTCCGCGCCACTAACAACACATTGAAGCTCTTCAGGTGCTCCACCTTGACACGCCACTTACGTCACACATTGACATAATAAGTGCTCCAAATGACAGATATCCGATATCAGGTATTCTTAAGTATCTCACTCACACATGCATATACGTGGATTCGCGCTATAGTTTGACAGCGTGGAGTCCTTCTTTTTTACTAGTCCATGTTTGTCGCAATCAAGAGATTGAAACATAGAACAAAATCCATAATATCTTTTGAATGGAATGTCCAATTTCATTAATTCAAAGAGTAATCTACAGATATTGAAACAGTCTTGAATACGAAATGATTTATTTGGATAAATCCGATCCGGAAAGATTGACTAAACAGATATACAATGCGAAAGTGGAAGGATGTAGGAGCCGCGGAAGGCCCAGGCTCACCTACCACGACCAGATTGGTCGTGTATTAACAGAAGGTGATAGGAGTCATAAAAACCGTAGAGCTTGTATGAAAAGGATCATGAATGTTGAAGTGGCGAGTGAGGTGTGTAAGGATCGTGCCTTATGGGGTTCGGTTCTCTCTGCCTACCCCGCTAGGGAAGTGGCGTGAAGTTCAGTTTGTTAGTTATTTATTTGGATAAGGTAACACCAATGTACGAATTGTGGTCTTTTATTAGCGGGGAAATGTGTTACGCCACAGGAGTGGTGTGTGGGACTCATGAGGACCTCTGAAAATTGGAGGACCCTGCTCCGGCCAAGATGGTACTGGCCGGGGTATACCCACTCAAACTTCGCGGTGTTCCGTCTAGTCGCAGTGGGGGTCCTGGGATCGCAGTGCGCGCCAACGAATTCCCTCTCGTGCGGTCGCCCCATCGGCAGTGGCGGATTAACAGTCTTGGCCGCCCTAGGCCATGCCATAATTCTCAGTAGTAAAGCGTCATCACTTAATTTTTATCACGATTGGCCGCCTCTAATATCTGGTCCCCCTCGGGTCTCCTGGGCCTTAGGGTAAATCCACCACTGCCCATCGGGCTCGACTTAAAGTAGCTCTCGAGCCCCTGGCTCCGAGGCGCCCTGGAACACATCGGGACAGCTACGGCTAGGCTGAAAAATGCGGATGACGGACCCGCCGATCCGTCATCGGCCAGCCAGAGGCTATGGCGACGAATAATGGGGCCTAGTTTGTGCTGGCGTTACTATTGCATATTTTAAAGTAGTTATTGTGACGCAATTGTAATAGTTATACATAATTGGTATTGCGAATTTTTTTGTAGATTTTGACTTATCATTAGTCGCCTTTTACGACATGCTAGGTAAGGAACACTGTTGACTGTTGGCTGTTGAAATTACTTATCCAATTTTTACTCTGAGTATAGCCGGAGTTATGATTCCACTTTGGTTTAATTCTAAAGTCGTCTACCTTTCTTTACCAAGTTTGGCGCCATGATAATTCAATATCTAAATTTCAACTTGAAATATTTTTATCAAGTGTAAGTCATTTTATCAGAATCAACCAGTAATCTTTGCATACATTTATCGCTATCCCCGATGGGGGAAGGCAAAATTTTATTCTACCTTACTAGGATATTAGATTCAGCTTTAAACTAGCTAACTTAGTATCAAAATGTTCAATAAACTACCACAAAGTATTATAACATTACCCCTACATAAGTTCAAATTATGCATTAAATCATTTTTAATGAGTAAGGGCTATTATAAGATCGAAGAATTCCTCAATGACAAAGATTTATGGTTAACTTCATAATGAAGTGTTCATCTGCAGTGATATCTAGTCTAAGTGTGGATTAATTAAGTTTACAAAACTGTACAATTGGCATTTAAAATAGTAACTATCGAGTTTCTTGCCGGTTTCTTCTCGATATAATCTACCTTCCGAACCGGTGGTAGTATTATTTGTTCTTTTTTGTTTTTGTATATTAAATATTTATAAGCGCTTTCTTGAAGCCTATATAAATAAAGATGTGTTGAATTTGAATTTGGATTTGGACTACTTTAAAAAAAAAAAAAAAATTGGGTTAAAATAAAAAAAAAATTAAAAGTGACTAAGCTCGTCGCCTACACAATCACACACCCAAAACCCGATATACCATTAGTCGCCTTTACGACATCCTAGGCAACGAATTTAGCACATTTTTTTACATGCCAAACTTAGAAATCATTGCAAGGAACGCAGTTGGCAAATCATTTCTAATTGCCAGACTTAGCGATATCTTTAGTTTGACTAATTTTATCACAATCACTGATCAATACAAGGGTGCTTGCCCTTGTGGGGAGATATCTGGTAGATAAGGAGGTCTGAGGGGGCGCGGTCGTTGACCCCGCCCGATATAGACGGCGCGGGGGACCCGTCACGGGGGATATTTTTTTTAAACTCCTCGGAGTAGCGCAACGATTCCTTAGTTTTAAACTAAGATTGTTTATGCTCCTATAATTAGTTGTCTTGTTCTATATACAAGCATGTTTTTTGATACAACTAGGAGATAGGAGTTGGGATACCTAGACAACATACATTTAGACTGGCTCGATGGCGCATTCGGTAGTGACCCTGCCCCATGCGCCAAGAGTTGTGGGTTCGATCCCCACCCAGGACAAACATTCGTATGATGAATACTTGTGTTTGTTCTGTGTCTGGGTGTTAATATCCAATATTTAAGTATATATTTGTAATACCACTGTTGTTTCTGATATCCGTAACACAAGTGCTTAACCTACTTACCTCGGAGTCAGATCAATGTATGTGATGTAGTCGGATATTTATTATACATACAAACATCCATCCATCCATGACTCCAGTACAACTTTGATCGCATAAACGTTAGCATCTGGCGGGATTTGAACCCGCGGTCTTTGTGGGCAGGGTCTGAATACTTGACCTGCAATTTTTTTATTTCTCACATATTTCATCACGCCCGTCATCCCCAGAGGGGTAGGTAAAGTCTTTGGACTCTACCCACAGCAGTAAAGCTCAATAAACCCCATTCGGAAAAAAAATAAACTGGGCTGGGTTAGATGGAAAAGGTGGCTGGGCTGGGTTAGAGGTTGAATGGGGCAGGGTCTCTACCGAATGCGCCATCGAGCCAGTCAATAAAGAGCTTATTGTTCTTTGAATACTACCCCTTCGAGGATTACGGGCGTAACGCTACGTATATTAGTATTTTAAGGGCTGATTTTTAAACAGTCAGATAAAAGACAACAATCGAATAAATCACAACCCGGATGATTGTAAAAGTAATTGCATGTTTTCTAAGTAAAATTAGTGTATGACTAGCTGTGCCAGCGGTGTCACCCGCGTTTATGGTTAATATTATAAAGACTATTTACGTCATACATGATTTCTATGTAACTTTAACCATTAAGGCTGCACACGCGACGGAAGCTTAAAAAATGGAGTAACTTCTCCCGTTTTCCCAACGTTTCCCTTCACTACTCTGCTCCTATTGATTGTAACGTGATGAAAAGTATACTATAACCTGCCCAGGAGTATAAAGAATAATTGTACCAAGTTTCGTTAAAATCCGTCGAGTAGTTTTTGTTTCTATAAGGAACATACAGACAGACAGACAGACAGACAGACAGACAAAAATTTTACTGATTGCATTTTTGGCATCAGTATCGATCACTAATCACCCCCTGATAGTTATTTTGAAAATATATTTCATGTACAGAATTGACCTCTCTACAGATTTATTATAAGTATAGACAGATCAGTCGGTTAATTCTTATCTGACCATACAAAAATCGGCCCTTAGTGGATGAATTCGCCGGCTCCAACTAGTCCGACATAAGTTAAACAGGCTCATTACGTACGCGGGCGCCCGGTAGCGGGCTGACGCTGAGGTCTAGCGGACGATTCCATAGGGGCACCCGCGAAGCCTCAGTCGGCGTAGAGGATGCATCCCGGAGTTTTAGTGGGTATACCCCGGCCACTACCATCCTGGCCGGAGAGGGGGTCTCCTGTTGCAGAGGCCCCTGGGAGTCCCACATACCACTCCGCTCCCCCGAGGCGGAGTGGTATGCGTAACGCATTTCTCCGGGTTAAAAAAAAAAAAAAAACAGGCTCATTACGTAAGCGCGCCAGCGAGGCACAGTTACATAGTGATGTCAGCCTCTTGTTTCCTGAATCCTGAAACATTGTTATCTAGGCTAGAAAACGATGGATATAGCTATTATTCAGAATAAACATCATCTTCCTAGCGTTATGTCCCGTGCTCAGACGGGGTCCGCTTAGACCATGATCCAGGATTTAGCGAGTCTGGTAATTACATTGAAGCGACTGCCGAACTGACCTTTGTAACCCTAAGATAGGGGAACCAGACAATTTTCGGATCATGGTTACAAATCCAATGTTGTTTGAATTTGCAGGTTCTATCACGATGTTTTCCTTCACCGTCGAGCTAGTAGAGGCGTAGTCAAGAGGCGCGTGTCCTTACCATTAAGCTACAACTCCTACATTTTTCAAAATAAACATCGATCTTTCAATAGATTCCTAAACGGTTTGTAGAATCGATTCACAATCTATCGATTAGCGATTTATTTTGAAAAATTATTTCTTTCACCAATGGAAAGCTACTTTATCAGCGAGTAACATAGGCTATATTTTATCCCCGTATTCCCACGGGGCCGGGAGCTACGCGAGTGAAGCCACGGGGCGATTCTATAGATAGATAACGATAGGCATAGCGTCTGTCTCGTCGTCATAGCAATGATACACTCGGATATTATGTCCCTTCCTGGGTGTCCTCGTATCGGACAACATTTTTCGGTCTCGTATCCGGAATTTGACAACATTTTCCGGATTTAAAAGGTTATTTGACTGGCTCAATGGCGCATTCAGTAGTGACCCTGCCCCATGCGCCAAGAGTTGTGGGTTCGATCCCCACCCAGGACAAACATTCGTGTGATGAATGCTTGTGTTTGTTCTGTGTCTGGCTGTTAATATCCAATATTTAAGTATATATTTGTAATACCACTGTTGTTTCTGATATCCGTAACACAAGTGCTAAAGCTACTTAACTCAGAGTCAGATCAATGTATGTGATTTCGTCGGATATTTATTTATTTATTTATCCATAGACATAAATCTATACTAATATAATAGAGCTGAAGAGTTTGTTTGCTTGACCGCGCTAATGTCAGGAACTACTGGTCCGATTTGAAAAAAATCTTTCAATGTTTCTAGCCCATTTATCGAGGAAGGCTATAGGCTATATAACATTAACCATAGATTGTAGTAAAACCGCTGGCACAGCTAGTTATTGATATTATAGCAATAGACAAAATTCTATTTAAAAAATTGCAACATTGATTGCGTTTTTAATAATGCACTTATTTGTAATAATCATATACCCATAATGAAAATAACTAAACTAAACTAAACTTCACGCCTCCCTAGCGGGGTAGGCAGAGAGAACCGAACGCCATATGGCACGATCCTTACACACCTCACTCGCCTCTTCAACATTAAGATTCATTGAAAATTAGTCAAGTCAAATCAAATCAAATATTTATTTCTATAATTATTAAGTAGGTGCATATTTGATTTGTTAATGACGAATGTTCATAGCTTCATTTAAACCCTCAACTGCGCGCCAGTAGGGTCACAAGAGCCCCTGTCACTATTGATTTTTATGTTCGTCTTTTTGTTTGTAACTTTTGCTGCCCGAGCTGGCAGACGTACACCTGTCTCGCTCGCACCACCGCCAGAAGTTACCAAATGTTAAAGTGTCCATTTTTGTGTGTGGTAGAAACGGGACATTATTAAATCATATCGGAATTATGTTGCACTAGCTTCTGCCCACGGCTTTGCTCGCGTGGTACATCTAAAATATAGCCTATATGTTATTCGGGTGTATGAGCTATATTATTCTAAAGTTTCATTAAAATACATTCAGTAGTTTTTTTGTGAGAGGAACAAACATCCATCCATGCATACAAACTTTCGCATTTATAATATTAGTAGGATATTGGTTTTGAAAATAATGTGACAACTGTGTTTTGTGTCTAGCGTATCGTAAAATGTGACTAATAATGTATCAGGTTGTGATTATGGCGACGACGGCCCTCTAGCAACTTTCAGCCAAAAATAAAATTGAATTGGGTTACATAGCGAACTGTTGTAGTAATAAATAAATTCTCAAGACTGACACACCAATTCCCTAGTCCCAAACTAAGCTTGTGCTTGTGCTATGGATACTAGGTGAACGGATAGACATACTTAAATACGTTCATAAACATACATGACTCGAGTACAAAAATCCATGTTCATCACACGAATTATTTGCCCCTAGCGGGATTCGAGCCCGCGACCCTTGGTTACGTGGCCAGGGTCTCTGACCACTCGACCAACGGGCCTGTCAAACAAACAAAACATCAAGACCGTAATCCCCGAAGAGGTAGGCAGAGTCAAAGGGGCAGCAGGCCCCTTTAACCACATTCAGCCAAAAATAAAACTGGGCTGGGTTAGATGGAAAATTGTGAAAAAGTAGTGACAAGCGGCTAACCTGTCGCCTACACAATCACACACCCAAAACCCGATACACCATTAGTCGCCTTTTACGATAAGCTAGGCAAGAAACACATTTGGCACATTATTTTTAAGTCCCAGACCAATATGGGATAAAGTAGTAATAAATTATACTGAAATTATTATTTTACGTAAATAATATCATGGAATTATCCGTGTATAGAGTCATTGTCCCTATTCTTCGTCCTATAACTTATTTCTGTGATACCTGGACACAACCGTGAAATGGGACAGCTAATAACGAGACTGTCCCGTTCAGAATGCGGTGTGTAGCCACGTTACCCAATATGACGACGTCGTCCCTATTTTTCGTCCCATAACAGTAACTATTCATGATCCAAATATTGTCTGGTTCCCCTATCTTAGGGTTATGCAGGTCAGATCGGCAGTAATTACTAGACTCGCTAAATCCTGGATCATGGTCTAAGCGGACCCCGTCGACATAACGCTAAGAAGATGATGAACAGTAACTATTCAGTAATCTGTGCCATAACTCTAAGGCACTAGAACACAGTCGTGAAATGGGACATAGCTTAAAACGGGACTGTCCCGTTGAGACCGCGACGTGTGGCCACATTACCCAATTATATTACAGGGAAACTTTTGCTTGCGCATATACCTAATATGGAGGTATCGGATGTATGTGGACTTTGTCCGGAGTTTCTGAGATCGATAGAAAAGTTAACAGGAGTCACATTGTACGCGACTAGCTTCTGCCCGCGGCTCCGCTCGCGAGGTACATTCGCTTTTGTGATATCACTAAGCATCGTCAAGGCTCGCTGCCCCTTTGACTCCCTTCGCGCGAGTCCGATTCGCAATTGGCAGGTTTTTTTTATTGCAAAGATTAGGATTCGTACAGATTCCCAGAATCGTCTAAATATCATATCTGACTAGTCGATCGTGTACAGTCGCCAGCAATAATATGATGTCAGATACTTATTTAAAAAATATATTATATGTATACACTGTCACATTTTCAAAAACATCTACTACTCCTTGCAGTGGCGGATTAACAGTCTTGGCCGCCCTAGGCCATGCCATAATTCTCAGTACTAAAGCGTCATCACTTAATTTTTATCACGATTGGCCGCCTCTAATACCTGGCCGCCCTAGGCCCGGGCCTACTGGGCCTTAGGGTAAATCCGCCACTGACTCCATGCCATTAATGTGAAACAAATGTTCACCCAGTTTTGACACGGTTAGATGGTTAGGTGATTTAGGAGAAATTGTTATTCACGTATTTCTGGAATGGTAGAAGTTTAGATATTTAAAAAAATGTGACAATTTGCTCGATAAATGTGACAATGTCTACATTATTGGTCGTGACTGTACACACGATTAGTCGCGCGATAAGATTGTTAAACTAATTCGCGGAAAACATTAATCGAAGGTAACGTACGCTTGTGTCTCGAATGGCACGGTAGCGTGCGTAGCCAAGTCCAACAAGTCAAGTCGTATCGTTGTGCAATTTTTTACTTAAGGGAATCTTCGATGCGGTTAGTGCAACTGAACTCAGATTTGACCTCAGTTTGAACTATTAAAACTATTGGTTTATCCTATACATACATAAAATACAAACGAAATAAAAGTTTACAAACAAGCCTTAGTGACAATTAAATTGTATTTGAAGTACTAAAATGTATAATCCTTTAAAATATACACAATATGAGGTGTTGCGACCGCCCCACAAGATAGTCAAGATTATAGCTTCAGTAATACGTAAACAAATGACGTCAATCGAACAGAGAGAAACGCCATACAATCCTGCATCGCGCTAGTAATGAGGGCCGCTTAACAAATAGTTATTCAAGTTCCGCTTAAAAAATATTTATTTTTTATTGCTTACTTTGATTGGAATATTTTTATTTTTCCAGTAATAAGAATTATTTATTCCACTCTTCTGTTAATTTTTTCTTACATACACTGACTGGTAAGACAGGATAAAAATTCGTGCCAAAAACTAGTTTGAATATCAACAATCCAGTTCTAAACTTGGCACATATTCAGATTCTACTTTTTGTTACACAGAACTTGGCCTCTTTTTACATTTATGATATTCTTGATAAGTTAATCTTTGGACTCGAATTTCTTTTTAAAATCTTTCTCGTGAAATGATATCGCCATTATCAATAACTATTATTGTAGGTAGGTACCCCATGTTGGGCTGGGACTTAAACAAAATGTGCCAACTGTGGTTCTTGCCTAGTATGTCGTAAAAGGCGACTAATGGTGTATCGAGTTTTGGGTGTGTGATTGTGTAGGCGACAGGTTAGCCACTTTTCACTACTCTTTCACAACTTTCTATCCGGCTCTATTTGGCGGTTTAAGGAGGTTTTTTGCTACTTGGACCCTGTCTACCCCTTGGGGGGTTTAAACTGTTAAACTAGACAGACGATCGCTCATCCTGCAGGATCTATAAATACCGCTGGGATAAAAAGTAGCCTATTCTTACTACTTACTAACATTAAAATAAATTAATAAATATCCGACTACATCACATACATTGATCTGACTCCGAGGTAAGTAGCTTAAGCACTTGTGTTACGGATATTAGAAACAACAGTGGTATTACAAATATACCTACTTAATTATCAACGCCCAGACACAGAACAAACACAAGTATTCATCATACGAATGTTTGTCCTGGGTGGGGATCGAACCCACAACTTTTGGCGCATGGGGCAGGGTCACTACCGAATGCGCCATCGAGCCTGTCAAAAAAATTATTCTAAAACTGATGTTTTCTTTTTATTCATTCATCCAAATACATAAACCGCTTAAAATCATAAGTCGTCTTAACAGTAGCCAGTAAAACGCAGTGCTTAATACTGTTCTATTTGTTCCAGGTACATAATCAACAAGTCAACAAAACAGTTCCAGTATTAACATTTCAGTCTAGTCTATCAGTTTCTACTTAAAAGAGTATTCTTTGTACTTAAAAAGAAAGATATTTAAAACTAAAATTAGCTTATAGAACTGTGATATCGAATTTTTGTGGACATTTTTATATACAAAGTGCAATTTTAGATTATATAATTAATTATTGGCCAAAGGTATTAGTTAAGAGGATGTTGTTCAATTGACCGGAAGTGGCGAAGACAAGATGGCGACCCCCCCGCAGCAGTTCTGCGTCCGGTGGAACTCCTATCATACAAATTTACAGGTAAATATAATCCTTTAAAATATACAATATTAAAATCATCATCATCTTCCTAGCGTTATGTCCCGTGCTTAGACCATGATCCAGGATTTAGCGAGTCTTGAAGCGACTGCCAATCTGACCTTCGTAACCCTAAGATAGGGGAACCAGATAATTTTTGGATCATGGTTACAAATCCAAAGTTGTTTGAATTTGCAGTTTTCATCACGATGTTTTCCTTCACCGTCGATCTAGTGGTATAAATACGTACATAGACTTGAAAAATCCAAAGGTACGTGCCCGGGTTTCAACCCGCACTCCTTGGTTAAGAGGCGCGTGTCCTTACCATTGAGCTACCACCGCTAATACAATATTAAAACCAATTAATTAGTAATTTAATCAGTCAGTACAAGTCGAATCAGTCCGTAAGACAGTCAGCTGGTAGCCTACAGCCTGATGCCGGTTGCATCAGGTTGTAACTGTAAGTAAAGCCAACACTGTTAGCTAGTCAGTCAGTATGTTTGTCAGTAAGTTGATCAGTCAGAAAGTCATCTAGTCATTATTAACTACTCAAGGTAATCGGTAGAGATAGTTAGTTTTCGACAAGTCAATCAATCAACTAGTCAGTTAGTCAATCAGACAACTACACTGTAATAAAATCAATCAAATACTCTACTAGTCTAGTCAACTAGTCTATAAATCAACCAGCCAACTAGTCAGTAATTCAATCAGTCAACTACTCTACTAGTCTAGTCAACTAGTCTGTTAATCAACCAGCCAACTAGTCAGTAATTCAATCAGTCAACTACTCGTAAGCCAATCAGTTAATATTACCTAACTGCTCCCTATTGCGTTCCAGGCGGTATTCCCGCGCCTCCTACTGACCGAGCAGTTCGCGGACGTGACCTTGGCGTGCGAGTCCCGCCAACTGCGCTGCCACAAGCTGGTTCTGTCGGCCTGTTCCGCGTACCTGGAGCGGCTGCTGCTGCAGAACCCTTGCCAGCACCCCATCGTGCTGATGAGGGACATGAGGTGGGTGACATTGGCGTACCAGTCGCGCAAACTGGGTTGCCACAAGGTATGCGAGGAAAGATGTGAGCAGAAATTGTAACTCCGCAACCACCATAAAATGAATCAGTAAGTCATGCTGGCAACTCGGTTAGTGATGCGATAAACTCTTTCAGTCAATTAGTCAACTAGACGGCACTGATTAGGTCAGCCAGTCAGTTTCGTCAGTAAATCAGTAAGTTAATCAGTCAGTCAGTTAGTAAGTTTATATCAGTCAGTCGTTATGAAATCAATTGCTCTATCAATTTTCCATCATAGTGCCTAAATGTTCTATTACTCCTTCAGGAACGATCAGACACTTACAGGACTCGTGTCTCTAGTTATGGATGAGTCCCGTGTTTGGTCGAGGTCCGCTCGGACCATGATCCAGGAGTTAGCGAGTTGGGTAATCCTGTCTGACATCTATAACCCTTAGACATTGCAACCAGACAATTGACTGGCCCTTTGGTCGAGTGGTCAGAGACCCTGGCCAGGAAACCGAGGGTCGCGGGTTCGAATCCTGCTAGGGGCAAATGTTTCGTGTGATGAACATGGACATTTGTACTTGAGTCATGGATGTATATAAACGTATTTAAGTATGTCTATCCGTTCACCTAGTATCCATAGCACAAGCATAAGCTTAGTTTGGAACTAGGGAATTGGTGTGTGAGTCTGGAGAATTTATTATTATTATTTATTATTCATTTGACTAATAACTTCTTCCCAGGTCCTCATCTCTTCATTTCTGTGTTGCAGGTTCAGCGAGATGCAGGCCCTGGTGGACTTCATGTACAAGGGCGAGGTGAACGTCACGCAGGAGGAGCTGCCCAGCCTGTTGAAGTCTGCTGAGGCGCTGCAGATCAGAGGTGAGGAGATGAGATGAATGAAGGATAAAGGTGTGGTGTGAAAGGACGGAGAGAGGTTGTAGTCGAGCAAGAGGCGCTGCCCAGCCTGTTGAAGTCTGGTGAGGCGCTGCAGAATGAAAGCAGAGAATGATAGTCTGAAAGAGAAGAGAGAAAAGATGAGCGTTAAAGAAGGAGTCATATTGTCCTCCTATCCGATATCGGTCACGGCGGCCAATCTCAACGAGGATTAGCTGCAGGAGATATTATAGTGCACAAGTGTGTGCGCTAACACAGGTGCACTCTCTGTTCCTTCACTCTCATAGTCCGGTGAGACACCGACATGACCGGAGAGAGGTCAGGCGCAGGACCAACGGCTTAACGTGCTTTCCGAGGCGCAGGGGTGATTATACCGGCAACTTCCTGACTGCGGGCTGTTACTGACTTATTTTAATATTGAAATAACCAGCCACAAACTTCTGGCCCGACCCGGTATAAAGAAGTTACAATCGAGGGATAAAATTGAAGGTAATAAAAGTAAAGATATTAGTAGCAGAAATTAGAAGAAGAATGAGGAAAGTAGTACAAGAGAAGACAGTTAAAGTTGAAGAAGATTTATAATCAAAAGTATATTTGGTAAGGTAATTTGTCCGGCAGGCCTGTGCTCGTCGGAGGCGGGCGGCGCGGAGGCGCGCGGCGACGCGAAGGACTTCACCGTCGCCAGCGACGCGCTCGTCGCGCACGCCACCGGCGCCGCCAACGGTGCGTCACATACACACGTACACATACACACATACATACATACATACATACTTACATACAACATACATACATACATACATACATAAACCCATGACCTTTTGGTATTTAGACGGTAAACTCCGAAATGGGCCAAAAATATAGACATATCATCACGTCTGGGCTGGGTTCGATGAAAATTGTAAAAAAGTAGTGACAAGTGGCTAGCTCGTCGCCTACACAATCACATACCCGAAACCATTGGTCGCCTTTTACACATACTAGGCCAGGAAAGTAGTTGGCACATTCTATTTAAGTTCCAGACCATCATGAGACATTAACATTTATAACTCCTTTCATAAACGCTCTACGGTTATTATGGCTCCTAACAGTGTTGCCGCTCGAAGCCAATATCGATTGTTTATCGATAGTTTATCGATGCTGAAAACTATCGATGAACAGCAATTCTATCTATTTTTGATCGTTGCTGATTAATGAACTATCGATAGTATCGAAAATCTATACGATATTGAAGAGCAATACTATCGATAGTACATTTATTGGTTCAGCGATCATTACAATCGATACTATCGATAGTATTGCACTAACTGAGCACTAGCTCCTAACATACTTTACAACATTAACAGTAATACTTACAACGAATATATAATGTTAAAAGCGAAGCTAACTTCATGCCGATACAATAGGTATGTTGTCTGGCTAGTCAATTGAGATACTTTTTAAGAGCTGTCAAAACAAAATCACTTCATAGATTTTGTATGGGCCTGTCAACGTGTGACGTCATTAGTTTGTATAGTCAACTGACTTAATATTAAGCAGTTTTTGTAAAATTAAAAATCTTAGACTCAATATGATACAAAATCAATAAGGCTCAATAGCATACTACGATACTTTCTTTTTCAGAGACATTTCAAAATTAAATATAAATGGTGTCAACATCCCAATTATAATGAGTCCCCCCCCCCAGGCGCGTCCCCCCCCCTGCCGGCGGGCGGCGCGCGCGCAGGCGGCGCGCCCGCCAACGGGCACAAGAAGCGCAAGCCGGACGAGCCCGACGTCAAGGAGGAGACGGTCGAGGAGGACGGCCTCTACTACGGCGAGCTGGACCCCGACCACATGGAGTACAACGAGGTGCACACCCATCCTCTTGCCGCTAGCTAACAGCGCGCTTAATTCCTTAGAATGGTCAGCAGAGGAAACCGACCGCAAATTTATACTTATAATAAATCTGTAGAGAGGTCAATTCTGTACATGAAATATATTTTCAAAATAACTATCAGGGGGTGATTAGTGATCGATACTGATGACAAAAATGCAATCAGTAAAATTTTTGTCTGTCTGTCTGTCTGTATGTTCCTTATAGAAACAAAAACTACTCGACGGATTTTAACGAAACTTGGTACAATTATTCTTCATACTCCTGGGCAGGTTATAGTATACTTTTCATCACGCTACAATCAATAGGAGCAGAGTAGTGAAGGGAAATGTTGGGAAAACGGGAGAAGTTACTCCATTTTTTAAGCTTCCGTCGCGTGTGCAGCCTTAATGGTTAAAGTTACATATAAATCATGTATGACGGAAATAGTCTGTATAATATTAACCATAAACGCGGGTGACACCGCTGGCACAGCTAGTTAATAATATCCTACTAATATTATAAACGCGAAAGTTTTTATGTATGGATGGATGTTTGTTATTCTTTCATACAAACTACTCAGGTCAGAGCGAACCCCGAATTAGCACGTGACATATTTTTTTTTTGTTTAATATCCGACATCACATACATTGATCTGACTCCGAGCTGAGTAAGCACTTGTGTGACGGATATCAGAATCAACAGTGGTATTACAAATATATACTTAAATATTGGATATTAACACTAAGTAATATATAATTACTCTGTGTTAACACCCAGACACAGAACAAACACAAGTATTCATAAAACGAATGTTTGTCTTGGGTGGGGATCGAACCTACAACTCTTGGCGCATAGGACAGGTTCACAACCAAATGCGCCATCGAGCCAGACAAACGTAACGTTAGGAAGATGATGTTGGTTGCTAGTAAATATTTATACATAATAAACAAACATAACATCACGCCCGTAATCCCTGAAGGGGTAGGCAGAGTCAGAGGAGCAGCAGTCCCCTTTAACCACATTCAGCCAAAAATAAAACTGGACTGGGTTAGATGGAAAATTGTGTAAATGTAGTGACAAGTGGCTAGCTCGTCGCCTACACAATCACATACCTAAAACCCCATATACCATTAGTCGCCTTACGACATGCTAGGCAAGAACCACAGTTGGCAAATTTTTTTATAGTCCCAGATCAACATGGGACCTTTATATATACGTATGTCAAAATCCCATTTTTCCCGTCGTTCCAGGACGAAGAACCAGGAAAACCAGGCAGTAGTCTCGGGCAAACGTCAGGTAAGTCAGATTGTACGAAAAAAGAAATTTTTTATTTCTACTTTTAATTTCCTTTTTTTTTTTATTAAAAGTTTCAATGTTTGTTTGCAATGTGACTTCCCTCTGTCACTTTGCTTATCTGCGCTTCGAAAAATGTATTCAATATGATTATGTTGATAGTAAATTTTTTTACAAAAATTTAGCACGTGAAGCGTAAATTTTAGGAATATTTTAGTACAAATAAAAAAAATTGCGTTATATTTTTCTTTGATATAGTAAAAAAAAATGTGTAGTTATAAACAAATGTGGTCGGTAATTACTTTAATAGTAAAATTATTTACTTATAAAATATTATTTAAATTTTATTTATTTTCGTTAAGTCTCGATTTAAAAACAAATACGAAAAATTTTACCTTGAAAATGTTACGCTTCATGTGCTTTTCATTATGACAATTAGAAAAAACAAGTTTTTCAAAGCGTGGTTACGTTTTTTTTTAATTCGCGTTAATACTAAAGAATATTAATATTTTTTTAACTTAAAAAAAAATTGGGTGCGTATTTTTTTTTCAAGAAAAACGTGTGTGTGCGCTATAGAGCGAAGATCATATTGTGAATGGACATTGTCAAAAAAATACGAGAGAAAAAATATTTGAAAACATGAATGTCTGTAAGGTAGGCTAATTTGAATTATATTAATTGGTATTTAGTAGAACCTAGTTGAACCATGAATGTTATAAAAAAAACTGTTATTTTTTTTATCACTCGACCCGGTTTTTGTTTTTTTTTTTCATCGCAGGACTATCTTACAGACATTTGTCTTTCTCTGTTTTTTTTTTTCGTTTCTCCATCGCACTAGCATTCATGGTTCGCAAATGCATGTGTTTTGTGTATTTCAACCGAGTGTTTTCCGACCGATCGGTTTTCACTCGAGTGTTTTCCAACCGATCAGTTTTCACTTGAGTGTTTTACAACCGACCGTTTTCACTCCAGTAATATTTAGCCTGATCGGTTTTCACTCGGTATTTAACCCATTTGGTTCTCACTCGAGCGTTTTGTAACCAATCGGTTTTCACTCGAGTGTTTTTCCGCCATTTTTCGGTTACAAACAACTGGATGTTTCAGGTCGCAGCCTCTCCTACATACGAGTGAAGCCCGAAAGTGAATTATTCTTCCAAAACAAACTGCAATGTTTGGCCAAAGCTAATTCGGACTACATAAATAGACTGTCCAAAATGAATCCGACCGAGATCAGGAACGAATTCAGCAAATACGGTTTCAATACAAACACCGCGTCTGAAGACTATAAGAGCCATGAGAAGTCCGAGAACGATTACTACAAGTCCTGGTTAGAACAGAACGGGGAATTGGAAGTCTCGCTCTTAAAAGCGGGTCAGAAGAAGACAAAAGATAAGGCCCAGCCTGCTAAGTCTGAAGTTGAGTTGATACCTAAGAAAGACTTAAACAAGGAGAGCGATAAATCTCAAATCAGGCGTAGGGGTAGACCGCCCTTGTTCAAAGATAAAAATCTTGATATAGGGGAAACTGTGTTGAAGTCGGATTTGGACCAGTTTCTGGAAGGGAAGGAGGTCAGTTCTTCAGGGTTGTCAAGGAAAGACTTGGAGAGGGTGATGATGGGCAAGTTTAACCCCAATAGGAGGTATTCCAATGAGGCTATGTGGGCTGCTTTGATGGATGTGAAGAAAGGGGGGAGTATTTACAGGTGAGATTAGTTTGTAAACCGTAGCTTGTGTAAAATGGATCATAAATGTTGAAGAAGCGAGTGAGGTGGCGTATGGCTTGGCTATGGTTCTCTGCTTACCCCGCTAGGGAGGTGGCGTCAAGTTTAGTTAATTAGTTAGTTTTATTTGTAGTAGCCACCCAACTCTTCATCCAAGTTGAGAGCCTACATACATAACATCACGCCCATAATCCACGAAGGGGTAGGCAGAGTCGAAGGGGCAGCAAGTCCCTTCAACCACATTCAGTCAAAAATAAAGGCGGGTTAGGTTAGATGGAAAATTGTGAAAAAGCAGTGACAAGCGGCTAACCTGTCGCCTACACAATCACACACCCATAACCCGATATACCATTAGTCGCCTTTACGACATGCTAGGCAAGAACCACAGTTGGCACATTCTTTTTTTTGTCCCAGATCAACATGGGGCAAGTCCCTGACCAACATGGGTTGAGAGCCTAATTCTAGGCTATTTAATATAAAAAGTTAATTTCAAATCCAAATCATTGTTCTTATGATTAACGTGTTCATATGTCTCCTCTTTATTAGTATTTTGCTTGGTTAAGTGGTGAAAGATGGCCACGAAAGAAATAAACGCGGATTCGAATCCCGCTAGGGGCAAATGTTCGTGTGGTGAACGAAATTTAATCTTATTTGCTTTAGTTAGATATTGTACTCAGTATTTTCTTTAATGCATTGTTTGCATTTCAAAATATTTTTTTAATATTAAAGAAGTAATATTATTTTCGCAATTTATTAATTTATTTTTACAAAAATAATTTTCTTTTACAAACAAAATATTTCTTTTCACAAAACTAACCCCTCCACCTCGCTTCCAGAGCGGCACAGACGCACAAGGTGCCGCGCAAGTCCCTCCGCAACTGGATGAAGCGGTGCCACATCAAATCCTCGTTCCCGATGCCGCAGCAGTTGAAGCAGTTCGTGGAGAACAGCAAGAAGCAGAAGGAGTTCCCGCAGGAGAGGGAGCAGTTTGAGCCGGAGTTGGCGTTCGGAAAGCACTTCTTGATGAACGCGTCGAGTGAGGACGAGAAGGGGGAGCCGACGGGGGACGGAGCGGTCGATATGTCCGTCCATGAGTAGGCCAAGGGCAAGGTTTCTTTTTGGTTGGAGGCTATGTGAGAAGATTTTTTTTTTGGTTGGAAATGTTGGAGGTTTTTCTTGGAGAAGAGGTGGTTTCCGTAAATTTTTTACGGATTTTTTTTTTGAGTAAATTTTTACGATTGTTGATGTCGTTGGGTTTGGGTGTATTTTTTTTTTACTTGGAAATGTAATCGTGTTAGCTGATTAGATTTTTTTGTAAGAGAAGATTCCTAAAAAGGACTAAGTATTTATTTGTCTATCTTAAATTGGAAAATAAGTATTTTTTTATTAAGGTGATTTGAGTACTTAATCATTTTATTGAAAATTAAAGTCTAGATATGATTCGGAAGTTTATATTTTAGTATTTATATCGCGAAAAAAAAAGGTATTGTTGTACGTATTAGGTCATAAATATGTATTTATTTTATTAATTTTGTTACAAATATTATTTTACACCCTAACGATAGATATATTTTAAAATGCATGCTAGATATTTTTAAAAATAATATATTTAAATTTTTTATGTATCTAGTTAGGAGTCAGCATGCATGCAAGTTAAATATTCATTTTCAAAATCACTTTTAAGTCTAGCGACATCAACGCAAAATATAAATTAATCGTATCTCCACCTAAACGTATACAATAATGCACCTTACGTCCTCAACATAAGATGCTTTTTTCTACGAAAACTTGTACATTATAGCTAATTTGTGGTTGCCAGCGTGGCGTATACGAAACTTGAAATAACTGCCAAAGATATAACAAAGATTAGTGAAAAAAAAACTATTGTCTATTCTATTGAGAAATTATTTACCCCAAAGAATGTATTTCCTTATTTTATTTTTTCAATTTCGTGCAATCAATTTTCCTATTTTCCCGCAATATTAACCCAAAGATGTGTTGAAAATTGCCCAGTCGGTGGTAAAACAAAAACTACCATGGTTTCCGAAAAACTACCATAAATTTAAAATTTATACCAAAATGGTAGTTTTAAAGTCTTTGCTTTTACGAAGCATTTTAGTTAATTAGGGATAGTTATAGATGTTTAAAAGAGTTATAAAATCGATACATTTATTTAGTTTCAATTGTCTTTGCCTATTAGTCACAGGTATTTGTAGTGACTATCATTTACTGTCCCTATTAACAAATGTTTAGTAAAAAGTATAAAAATGTGTTGGCAACATATGTTATGTTATGTTGGAAATGTTTAAAGACTAATTGTTCCTATACTTCTGTTAAAATACATTTTTTTTGTATTTTTTATACGCCTTAATGGTAGTTTTTCTCAATGGTAGTTTTCGCACCACGATTGGTAGAATTTTAATTATTTTATTATTATAATTATTATTTATTTATAATTTGCGTTAGTATTAATTAGTATTAATTGAAGTACTTATATGTAAGTAAATGAAAAATTGGCCTTTTTGAAATAAAGTGTGCTTGTTCGGACTTCGTCCAAAATTATAAAGAAAAGACTTGAATAATATGAAATTTTAGTGTTAATTGTACGTAAGGTAATATCGGGCAGTGGTCGGTTCTTATATATAGTTGATTGACTTTGGTGGTTGTAACCACTCTATATATTTATACATTTCATACAAAAGTTTGATTTGCTCGCCTCTTCACGTAAAACCAAAATAAGTTGCTAAGTATATGCACTGTATATAAAAACCAACCACAGCATTTTATAAGATATAATCGCTTTTGAAAAAGAAAATCGTATTAATTTATTTATATTTAATTAATTAAATCTGTTTGAGCGTACTTAGTTGTCGGCATCGGTAATCGATTGTTTTGCGAAGTCTGTAATCGATTTGTTTAGGCTTAATGATACATGTTCCTTTGAGATGAGTTTGTGCGATTAAACGAGATGCGCTGTGAAAGGAAATATGCTAACAGATTCAAATATTTTCTTTTTGGTTTGCTGAAGAAAAGACAATATAATTAGATTTTTTTTTTTTATAATCTCACTAATGGACTATAAACAATTGGGATGTTGACACCATTTATATTTAATTTTGAAATATAAATTCTGAAAAAGAAAGTGTCGTAGTATGCTGTTAAGCCTTATTGATTTTGTATCATATTGAGTCTAAGATTTTTAATTTTACAAAAACTGCTTAATATTAAGTCAGTTGACTATACAAACTAGTGCACACGTTGACAAGCCCATACAAAATCTATGAAGTGATTTCGTTTTGACAGCTCTTAAAAAGTATCTCAATTGACTAGCCAGACAACATCCCTATTTTTGGGTTAACTAGCCTACTGCGCTAAGTCAGTCTCCTGCGCCGGCGTGTCAACTCACTCCAATGTGGGGGCGTTCAAGTATTACGTAACGCAATTGGGGGGGGGGGGTCTTGTTAAACTTTACGTTGCGTTACAGGGGCGGTAGGGGGGTGTTAGGACTACGTGTTGGGGTACAGAAAAACGTTATGGCGCGTTACACAGGGGGGAGGGGGGGATTAGAAATCTTCCAAGATTGCGTTACGTAATACTTGAACGGTCCCTGTGTCGGCGCTATTATTTTTTGTTCGATCCAGCACATGACACTGGATCCAACAGAGCTAGAATCGTACTGGACCCAGCTTGATTGCTTGGTCCAGCATTCCCATCTCTAGTAGGGATTGAAATCCAGCTGCATTGAACCAGTTCATGTCGCTAGATCCGGCATTGGATTCCCTAGTTGGCCCACGGCGCACTGCGCAGTGAGGCGAGTGGGGCGCGCGCCGCGACAAGATAGTGAGTTAACTTGATGAGTTAGCGCAGTGAGCTGCTGTTAGCTGAGTAACTTATGTTCTATTGTACTGCGCTGGTTATAACTCTTGCTTATAAAAAAAAAGAAAAATGTTTTAACATGCAACATTTGATTCACTTTCCAAAGTTTCCAGGATTAATTTAATTAGCACGCATAGAAATACATAACACCACGCCCGAAATTCCCGAAGAGGTAGGCAGAGTCAAAGGTACAGCGGTACTGTAACCGCATTCGGGTAAAAATAGACTTGGGCTGGGTTAGATGGAAAATTGTGAAGAAGTAGTGACTAGTGTCCAAACACCGCGCTAATACGTTTCCGTCAAAATGTATTATAATCTTATTTTGTTATATTCATTATAAATTAGCAACAATTATATTATGAACGCATGTTCAGTTCTTCCTATATATTTGATTTTTCCTATAGTAACTAACTAACTAAATTTCATGCCACTACCTATAGTAAAAGTAAAAGAATAAAAAAAAAAAATAACAAGAATATGACTCGGACGCATAATGATCTCGAATGAACTCGTCCGCGCTCGTTAACCGCACAGACGACATCGCGTTTTCCAGATATAGTTAATCGCTTTGAAGTAATAAGATTTCCTGATGCGAGTGTTTTATATATTTTATACTAGATTAAAAATTTAATTCAAGCATATTTATATATAGGCTTCAGAAAAAAATATCCTTAAAATACAAAAATAAAAGCGTTGTAAAAAAAATACAACTAATCGTTGAAAAGCACGTCTCGTAATGTTTTTTGAATGTTTTTTTCCTGCCTAGTTCCCGTTCCCGTGGGAATACGGGGATAAAATATAGCCTATGTTACTCGCTGATAAAGTAGCTTTGTATTGGTGAAATAATTTTTCAAATCGGTCCAGTAGTTTCGGAGTATATTCGATTCAAACAAACAATCAAATATTTCATCTTTATAATAGAAATGAATATAGAATCTATTTTTAGTTAAATTACCTATTTGGCTAACCAATAAAATGTCACTTAATATTTTTGACGTTTGACGTATTATTTTGAAATATTTTAGATCTTCCGACGTTCTATAAACGTATAAAGACGTACATCTATTATGTATTTTGATTTGGTCTTAATTTAGGTGATTATATTAAACGTGAAGCCTATTCGAACGATACGTAGTCTAGAATATATTTAAAAATATATAAAACACTTTCGAAATCCATGAAGTGCCTCTTAGTATATATAAATATACATAATTTAATAGTCTGTAAGTGGCTACGATGTAGATATATACAATTAGTTACATTTATATATAATTATTATTATTATATACATATTATTATATAATACACTTTTATTATATAAAATGTTGTACGCAGTATTACGTTATTTAAGCAATTTCCTTTATGTATGTAGATTTGGTTGTATGTACTTAATTTGATAGGCATTGCAATGTTGTTGGTATTTAGTTTCGAAGATGCAATTTTTGACATTATATACCTTATGTTGAGCTACATACATACTAAATATATAATTGCTACTTACTACCTACTTAGCAGATATATAATTTGCAGTGTTTTGCTACATGTTTGATGTTATATATTATGTTTGGATTAGTGAAATACAAAAATAGTTAAATAATTATAAAAAAAAAAATCAGGACACTTTGAGAAACGTTGTAAAGTCACTTGAAGTTTTCTTTCTTTTGTTTAAAAAAAATCATTAAATTATTTGGAAATTTTTGTAAGGCTACATAGTTTTAAAAAAATGAGTACCTACTTATAATTTTTTTTAAAATAAAAACAATAGAAATAGAAAATTATGGTAGGTTTTTTACATATAACAAAACTTGCATAACAATTCCTACCGCAATAAATTAAGATTGTATTTTAATTACCTAAATAGTATTTAAAATATATACTACAAGTGACTTCTTAAAATTATACCACGATCGATATATTCCGTACCAAAACGTCTATGTGTTCGGTACGCATCCATAAATGTGTTTTACGTATAATACTTGATTGGTACGCATCCATAAATGTGTTTTACGTATAATACTAGATTGGTACGCATCCATAAATGTATTTTACGTATAATACTAGATTGGTACGCATCCATAAATGTGTTTTACGTATAATACTAGATTGGTACGCATCCATAAATGTGTTTTACGTATAATACTAGATTGGTACGCATGTATAATTTTCCGCCCGTCTTCTGGTACTCGTATTTGACGTGTTTCCGGATTTTTTGCTAAATCATGAGAGTTAAATAAATTGGAAAATTTTATGAGTTGTTTTATTTTCTTTTTTAATTTCAGCGAAACTGAACTGCGGATTGTTTAAACATAAATAATAAATAAATAAATAAATGTCCGACATCACATACATTGATCTGACTCCGAGGTAAGTAGCCTAAGCACTTGTGTTACGGATATCAGAATCAACAGTGGTATTACAAATATATACTTAAATATTGGATATTAACACCCAGTCACAGAACAAACATAAGTATTCATCATACGAATATTTGTCCTGGGTGGGGATCGAACCCACAACTCTTGGCGCATGGGGCAGGGTCACTACCGAATGTGCCATCGAGCTTGTCAAAGTTTAAACGTGTAATCATTAAACTTTTTAATTACAATAAAAAAATCTACTTTTCTAATTAAGAGTCCATGGTATCATCTTGCCTATTACATCAAAGCGATCGTAAAATTTATTTAACTTGACTAATTTTATTACAATTTAATTTCAACGGGTCGGTTGTAAATAAGTCATTATTAAACTCAATCCATCAATTTACATATTATTTTATGCCCAACCTCGTAAAACCTTTTTTATTCAAATTTTTAACACCCGAACAATATTGTGGTCGTGATTCGAGATTTGTTACTTGTGTTTGAATTAAAAGCCTAATTTTAACGTGTTTTACTTTGATTTGTAATACATAATGAATTTAAGGGTTAGATAAAAATAGACTACTTCTATATACTCTTCTGAAGCCACCCTAATACATATATAACTTCACTAACTATTAACAAGATCTCGCATCTGTCCATCTGGTGTCGGTACGACCAAGCCATTATGCGTTCAAAACTGGCTAAGAGTACCGCTGGGAGGTTTCCTAGCCCTAATGGCGTGGTATACACGTATATGGCGCTTGTCTCTCCGTCCTTGCCGGCGCGGTGACTCCTCAACAGGACCTACAATGGTCGGCATGCCAGGCCGGTCGTACACTTACTATGGTATATCAAAGATTACTAGATTCAGGTATAATGTCCTCCTAACCGATATCGGTTACGGCGGCCAATCTCAACGAGGTTTAGCCAACGTGGAGATATTATAGTGCACAAGTGTGTGCGCAAACACAGGTGCACTCTCTGTTCCTTCACTCTCATAGTCCGGTGAGACGGCACCAACATGACGGGAGAGAGGTCAGGCGCAGGATCAACGGCTTAACGTGCCAACTTCCTGACTCCGGACTGTTACTGAGTAATTTCAATATTGAAATACCCAGTTACACATTTATTTACCCGGGATTTCAACTCAGGACCTCTTGGTTCTCAGGCGGCGCATGCTACCATTAGACCATAAAAGATGACTAGATTCAGGTATATGGGAATATATAAGAACTATAAAATAAGTTTGTTCATTTATACCAATTTACTCCTTGTTCCATCTGCGTCTTTTCCTTGCTTTTTACACGAAAAATCCACTACTTTATAAGTCCTGGGATTGCGACAGTTTATATATGTATGTTAGTCCGCAGAATAAATTAAATATTAATATACTATGTTGTAGAATCACCGTTATTGAATGACTACTGTATAAGTTTAGATATTGGCGTAATAGTAGATTATACATCTCATAATTATACTTGCAATATTTACGTTCAATTGATAAATCAAAGAGGCTGATATATTTGTACAGTAAATTATATGTGTGCATAATTTAATTTATATAAAGTGGATATAAAACAAAACTTTTCAAATAATTATATTTTAAATCTGTATTTATAGACTATGCAAATTTACAACAATCAGTTTAATAAATTGATTATAATTACAAGACAAGTATGTCGTTGTAATTGAATAATAAACTAGAAAAAATGTTCACATTGCTCAGTAAAATAGAAGCCAAATGATTGTTTTGATAAAATCATAGTACATAATAAATAAACTTAATGGATATTATGCAGAAAATATATAAATAGGGCATCATATGCCTGATACTCTCTTAAATTTACACATATTTTTAATTGAAAATATGTACAAAGAGGTAATGGCGCACATTATATATCAGTACTCTTTATTTATACACATAATATCACTTATACATCAGAGTTTAATAGACTTATACACAACTTCTGCAATGTCTCCATCTAACGAAGTCCAAATAGTATAGGCCGTAACTAAGCCGCATATATATAAATATATAAACTTGTATAACACGAATTACGCCAATAACTAAGTCGCAATCCCCTGTAAGAAGCAAGAAAAGAACCGCCCATTAACCGAACATTCCATTGCAGCCACTAAGGGCGTTTCTTTCCTTGCTTGTTGCAGGTGTGAGGACCTCCACCGAAATCGTGACCAGACACTTCATTGACATGGACCACGGCATCCCCTTAAACATCCACGCTAGACCCCGCATCGTAGGAAGAAGACCCAACGCTATCGTCAACATAGAAACTGATGTGTTCCAAGAGAAATCGTACAAGCAATATTCTTCGCAACATCTCAGAGACGCATTGATCGCAGTTAAGAAGGGCTACAGCGTGTACGCGGCGTCGAACAAGTACGGTGTGCCACGGAAAACTTTGCGGAATTGGATGGAGAAGTACGATATTAAGAGTCAGTTTTCTAAGGGCCGGCGCGGGACGAGGGGTGCTCCTATACTGGACCCATTGGAGCTGATGACGGAGACTCGCTCGGAGAGGTACGAGGAGGCGTTGTAAGGTTAGACCAGGTTATAGGATTGGGAGATGTGTGTATGATGGTGTAACGTGGGTTTCTTGGGGGGCAAATCTTTCTGTCTCGAGGGGGGGGACGCAAAAATACTCTGCTTTGGCCCTCATCTTTCTGCCGCGTCTCGTACACGTCATGCTGGCCCACAAACACACATTTTTTTTTAAAGGTTTGTTCAAAATTCTCATATTTTTGACAGTAATTACAAATAAATTTGCCCCCCACCACGCTACGCCACTGGTTTTGAAGAGTTAAGGCCTGAGTTTAGGTTTTAAAGCTGTCTTAAAGTACTATGACAGTCCGTTGGTGCAGTTTTCAACTTGGCGTTGCCTTGAACACTAGACGTCAAACACTAGAGCAGTAGATTCAATCCCCGCGCTGACATCAACTTGTGGATGAAATTAACCTTTTCTTTCTGATTTGCAACGAGACGTAAATCTGGTGAAGAAATATCTGTTTAATTTTTCATTTCACGTTTCTGTATGAGAAATGAACCCGCGCCCCTTGCTCTTCAGTTTGAACCATTAAACCAACGGGGCTGTCAAAGTAACACTTTTTGATACGACTTTCGTCTTACAAAGTCACCGTGATAAGGCCATAATATATATTTATATATATAATTTAGTGTAAAATACTTATATATTATATATAACGAACATTTCGTTCGTGTACACTACAGATGTAGCCGTATTTTACCTATCAAGTGTAGTTAATCTTGCCAAAAATATGTCCTAAGATATTCCATTGTTTCATTTCTCGACGTATTTGTATTAGTCAAAATATTAATAAATATACTTTGATTGTTTAGATATATGGTTTTAGAACGCGCACTTCAGGCCACATATAGTTTTTTAATGTTATATAATAGACATTTATCCACTACTAGCAGCTACCCGGGGTTTCACTCGCATAATTCCTATTCCTTTAAGAATACTGGGATAAAATATAGCCTATGAACTCGCTAATAAAGTAGCTTTCCATTGGTGAAAGAATTTTTTAAATCGGTCCAGTAGTTTTAAAGCCTACTCAATTCATTTAAACGAGCACGTTGTATTATCTAAATGAAACCATTCTTAGATTCAAAAATTCCAAAGATAAGGTTTGAACTAGCTCCCCTCGCTTTGTATTTTTATATATGTTTATCTTTATCTTTATATATATAAACATTTCGCGTCACAGTGTTAGTTGCCTCCTCCGAAACGGCTTAACCGATTATGCTGAAATTTTATATGTACACTTGGTAGGTCGGAGAATAGGTTATCTATTTTTCATACCCCTAATTGATAAGGGTGGTCCACCCCAAAGCTATAACTCGAGAACAGGTTTACCGATTTCGCTAACTCTTTTTTAGTTGTATTTGTTATTGTCAATTGAAGGTTCTTAAGGAAGAAAAAATAAAAAAAAGTTGCGCGGTAAATTAAAAAAAAAATGGGTATTGAAAATCCGAGAACGGACGGGGCGTTACGAAGTGCGCCGGGTCAGCTAGTGTGTTTAAATGATATTACTTATTTAACTATGGTTGTCTAAAGTGCGCCTCTGATTAGTGAAAATAAATAGACTTATTTATTTGGAAACGTTTGGAATAATGCAGTAATCTAGACTAATAAGTATTTGTACCGCAAACTATTGCCTCTTTAGATAACAGCTGATATTGTAAGTGTAGTTAAGTTCGGTGGAGACTGCAATGTTTGGCATCTGGTCCATTTTTGTTTACACAAGTAAGTTATCTCGTTTACCTGTAACTGACTGTTTCTGAATTGATTCAGTCGTAGAGATACTTTATAACATGTGGTTAAAGGGGCAGCAAGCTCCTTTAACCACATTCAGCCAAAAATAAAACTAGATGGAAAATTGTGAAAAAGTAGTCGCTAGCTCGTCGCCTACACTATCACACACCCAACACCCGATATACCATTAGTCGCCTTTTACGACATGCTAGGGAAGGAACACAGTCGGCACATTCTTTTTAAGTCCCAGATCAACATGGTCCGGATATATTTTTAACGATCCAGCACATCAACTAATTATTAAATAATTGCTAACGCGTTCGTACTAAAACTTTTTAACAAAAGTGAGTCTTATTTGTCGATTAATGGTTGACCACGAGACAGATTATATTACCTGTCATGAGATGGTAAGAGATGCCAAATTTAACAGATTCCACCTTTTATATTTTTACAGGGATAAAAATGTAGCATCTAAGAGCCAAAGATAATGTAAACCATTGTCAAAGTCTAATCTAATCATTTAATAGGTAACATATATTAATCAAATTTAAATTTAAATTAAATTTAATGATAAGTAATATAATTTAATAATACATATATAAATTAGCGAACATATTCAATGCCTAACTTTAATATATAAAAGTGTTTAACTAGCCTTATATTTTAATTAAATTCTAAAATGGTAATGTGGAATTTAGACGAGTGGTTTATGAAAAAAGCCATGAGCATTGTTGGGAAATATTGCAATAAAGATCATTTAGGAAGAGTCTTCATAGATGTATGATTAGTTTTTATTATTAATTATACGGCTACTAGATGATTTTCCAATGGTCACTTTATAAATCCTTTTTGAATTGTAATTTTCACCATCAGATAAATTATAAAATGACTGACTTAGGAATATCTCTGAAATTCTTTTTTGAAGTAGCCAATGCCATTTCAAAACCTTATGTAATTTAAAGTTGGTCATTGAAAAATCATCTATAAATCAAATCTATTTATATAATATGAAAAACACCTTATTTCATATTCTTTTATTGATTTAGAAAAAAAATTGGTTTGTCCCACGTAAACTATATATAAATAGTTTGTTAATCTTAAGTAACTTTGACTGTGGTGATCTTAAGTTATAATCCGTAAAGTAAAGTTGCAAGCGGTTTTTTAACCGACTTCAAAAAAAAGGAGGAGGTTCTCAATTCGACTGAATGTTTTTTTTTTTTTTTTTTTTTTTTTTTTTTTTTTTTTTTTTTATATGTATGTTACTCGATATCTCTAAGAATTGTTAACCGATTTCCAAAATTTTTTTTTTAATCTAAAGGGTTTACTTCCGAATTGGTCCCATTGCCACCAAGTCAGGATCTGATGAAGGGATCCCAGGAAAATCGAGGGCAACCCTCAAACTTTATAGGCACGTACAATGTGTTTTAGACATTATCTAAGATTTTTCAAGTATTTACGTATGGTACTTATCATCTTATGATGGTGAGCTGATGATGGAAGGTACAAATCCTTAACGATTAGGAATTAGTTTAATATTCTTTAAATATTGATATCTTCGAGAATTGTAAGACGGTTTTTAGAGTTCTTTTTTTTATTCAAAAGGGTATATCCTGGAGTTGGTCCTATTGGTACCACATCTGGATCTGATGAAGGAATCTTAGGCAAATCGAGGGAAACCCTCAAGTATTATAGGCGCGTACAATCTATTTTAGTTATTTTCTAAAACAGTTCAAGTATTTACGTCTAGTATAAATCTCATGTTGCTGAGCTGATGATGGAAGGTGCAACTCCTTAACGATTAGGAGTTCGTGGATAATTCTTTCAATATTATAGGGCCATATTGAGTGTTATTCTCGAGATAGTCTCAATTTCACCAAGTCTTGGTCTAGTGATGGGGTTCCATGAAAACGAGGGCCACTCTTAAATTTTAACGACATGTTAAGTGTTTTATTTATTTTTTCTACAATGATTCCAGTATTTGCGTCTCGTACTCATCATGTTATGTTGCTTAGCTGATGATGAAAGGTATAACTCTTTGAAGATTAGTAGTTTTAAGTAATTCTTTAAATATTAAAGGTTCGTTATACCTTTTCGTCTTTAGTCTCATAAGACCGGCACTGTCTCATTAAAGCAGCTCGTTTTGATTTGGTCTACCTACCTACTAATTTCACTAAAAAGTAACAAATAAGTTAAATTTTAACAAAAATAAAAACCGACTTCAAAAAACCCCGCAAAAAATGTTTATAAAAAAACACAAGTAAAAACTGCCTTAATAGCTATTTAAATGTCCAAACACTAAAAAGTATAAAATAAAGTCTATCGACTGCTTCGATGAAAGTATTAATCTTTAACACGTATTTAAATATTTACAATAATCAGTTAGTTTTGGAGTCGGTGCCAGCCAAACTAAAAAAAAAGTAGACACTTAATAACAAATTACCTTACTTATAACAATATGAAACAAATTAGTTAAAATATGAGTATATTAACTTACTATTGATTTTGTATATTCAAAACCTATTTTACCACCCTTCACCAAGAAACAAATAATTGCAAATTCCGAAATGATGATATAATTACGCGGGCTGGCACCGACTCCAAAACTAACTGATTATTGTAAATATTTAAATACGTGTTAAAGATTAATACTTTCATCGAAGCAGTCGATAGACTTTATTTTATACTTTTTAGTGTTTGGACATTTAAATAGCTATTAAGGCAGTTTTTACTTGTGTTTTTTTATAAACATTTTTTGCGGGGTTTTTTGAAGTCGGTTTTTATTTTTGTTAAAATTTATTAAATATATAGTCCAACCAAAAAAAAAAAATGTTTATTCGTTCAAATGACAGTTTTATACACCAGTTGTGGAAGCCTCCTTTTAAGCTTATTAATGCCTGTGCCAGACACCGCTCTTTCATAATTAGTTTTGACAATAGGATTGTGATATTTTTAGTTATAAACAATATGGTATGTACTAACAATATCTTTTACTATTACTTTAAATCATCATCTTCCTAGCGTTATGTCCCGTGTTAGACGGGGTCCGCTTAGACCATGATTCAGGATTGAGCGAGCCTGGTAATTACATTGAAGCGACTGCCGATCTGACCTTCGTAACCCTAAGATAGGGGAACCAGACAATTTTTGGATCGTGGTACTTAACTATTACTTTAAATAAATGGTATAATTGCAATACCCGCTTGCAACAACTAAGGTTAAAGTGATAAATTGTACTTATAAACATTAGTCACTTAACAAACCTGTACTTAGCGTGTCTAGTCTAGTGTAAGCTATTTACTTAAACTTAAATCTGATATAAGATGTCTTTCGACTATGCGTGATGTTATTTTGTCAATAATATTTATAATTAATTAATTTGTCGAATATCTAATAGATGGCATATACTTTAATTAACCGATAGTATAAAAAATTAACTGTCTAAAAATTACCTTAATATACCGATAATATATTATAATTTTTTTCACATAGGTGTAATTTTTGGACATTTGCAAGTATCACAGATTACTTTTCAAAAATCTACGATTTTTTACATTAATTTGTGCGTTTGTAATTTATCTCGCTGGATTGTAAAATGCAACGATAATTTGTGGGAATACTGGACTATACTGCTTACAGTGTTGTGGTAATGTAGAATCTTTGCATAGTATAGCAGCGCCCCGCGGTCTCACCCGCGTAGTTCCCGTTCCCGTGGGAATACGGGGATAAAATATAGCCTACGTTACTCGCTGATGAAGTAGTTTTCTATTGGTGAAAGAATTTTTTGAATCTGTCCAGTAGTTTCGGTGCCTCTTTAATTTAACAAACAATAAAATATTTCCTCTTTATAATATTAGTATGATAAAACGAAGTCGCCGCTGTCGTCTGTTTGCTCAGATCTTTTAAACTTCGCGAGGGATTTTAATGCGGTTTTCACCAATAGATAGAGTGTTTCAAGAGGGGGGTTTATATGTATAGTTTGATATTGTTTTGTGCTCATCGTGCGAAGCCGGGGCGGGTAGCTAGTATCATATAATCTATCCTATCCATAAAGTACGCATTAACAAATATTAGGCAGAATCTAATGAGGAAAAAGCCCTTTTAACTAATTTTAATCAAAAACAAAATTTAATCAAAAAATAGTTGGGTTAGATGACAAATTGTGAAAATCTAGTGACAAATGAATCTAACTTACTAAAATTCACGCCACTTCCTTAACGGGTAGGTAGGGAGAACCGAACGCCATACGGCACGATTCCTACACACCTCACTCGCTTCTTCAACATTCATGATCCTTTTCATACAAGCTCTACGGTTTTTATGACTCCTAACATCACCTTCTGTATATACACGACCGAACTGGTCGTGGTAGGTGAACCTGGGCCTCCCGCGGCTCCTACATCCTTCCACTTTCGCATTGTATGTATATCTGTTTAGTCAATCTTTCGTCATTCATTCTTTCCACATGTCCGAACCACCGGAACATGCCTCTTCTTACCTTGACTGCGACGCTGTCTTTCAGACCGACTCTCTTTCTTACATCATCATTCCAAACGCAGTCTGTGAGCGGTACACCGCAGATTTTTCGCAGCGCACGCATCTCGACCGCGTTTATTCAATTACAATCCTCACACTCAATACACCATTAGTCGCCTTTACGACATTTTTGGCAAGGAACAAAGTTGGCAAATTCTTTTTAAGTCCCAGACCAACACGGGACTAAACGGGTAAACATACATTTTACTATTTGGCGATAGTTCACAATCTTGCAAGCTAAACAGTTATGGCGACTTGATTAAAAAACTGTTATTCTATTTGGTCCGTCAGTTAGATTATACAAAAATACAAGTTACACATTTTTTTCTTTTTCAAATGAACTGAAAATTAACAAAGATAAAGAGCATCAAAGTCTTGGAGTGGCGGCTTGCGCGTCACTTGCAAGTAAAAATCGTACCTAGGTGTGATGTCACGCGCAACTTAATGCACTGTATATTCGTCAGTGTTTGACAAATAAATGAAAAAATAGAATAGAATAGAATAGATAGACTTATTCGACACACACATTTAAACACAAGCTACAAGAAAAATATGAGAACATAGAAACTTAACAAATGTGCGCCAAAACGGCGCCCGCTCAGCTGTGTCGTGAGGCTGCCTGATATCAGGCAGACTACGACGCTGGTTTTCAGCGGGTACCTGTGTCTAATCCGTGCATCGTGTTCAATATTTTTTTATAATCTAACTGACGGACTAAATAGTTTGTTGTAGTCGGCTAGCCCATTATAAACTAAGTACGTTTATAATCGTACGGTAACGTAATGTTTTATCTATAGTATCTTTTTTTTTTTTTTCGTTCACAAATGAAATGTAGACTTAACAAGTAACTTACAAAATAAAAATATACACAACGTTCATTCTTGTTTAAGAGAACACAGCATGCATTATGTGGAGTATGGCGAAAAATTAGTACTTAGCTAACTTACAAAATATCACGCATTAATAGTATAATGAGAATTCACATTACTTCAGTCAAAACCCGTTTTATAACTTCTATTATTGTTCTATTAAAGTAATAATAGTATTATGTAATCATTTCTCCAATATTACATAAGTAATTGTTTATGGGAAACCAAAAATATGCAGACTGTTATAATATAATATCTTAATAATTATATATTATGCATAAATAATTTAATAAATATATTTAAGATTATACTTAGTGTATAAAGTGTAACGATGCAATTGAACTCCCAAAAAAATATTAATTTATATTTATATAAAGCGGTTTAAGTTCTTATGCTTTAGTTCCTAACATGCCAAAGTAGTTTAATTAAAATAAATTTATTTTCACTTTGTTGATTATTTTGTAATTTAATTAATTAATCATCGATGGCAACGAATACTTAGTTATTGTATAATTTAATTTAATTAATTTCTTTAATAATTTATAAACTAGACATAGATCAGAGTTATATTTTTACACAGTTTCAGAATATATTTAAACTCAATACACAGTATCAATATATCAAAATGCATGTTAATAATATTTTAACATTGTTAACACGAGACTAATTCATACTGCATGTTTTTTTTAACAATATGTGAAATAAGCATAATTTTTGACTGCAGGTTTAAATTATATAACATACATTGTTTATAGATGTAATGAAAACCGTTTGAATAATATATTTGAAAGTCTGAAATCGCCCCTTCACAGATAGTTGAAAATGATTGTTTATATTAATAAAGCCATTTATTAATATTGTGATTTTTGGCTACTATCGTAAGCAGGGCTGATGTATTTGATATTAAACTTTCCCATTGCATTATCACTAGAAATTAATACTTATAGGGATGGTACAGTGGGATCTCAGGGTGCGTAGGTTAATAATGTTCAAGGCACGGTAAGAACGTTATATGCAATCGCTGGTAATACAAGTTTAACAATTAAATAACAACAAGAGGGATTGTGCATTAGATAGCGCGCGAGTCGTGGCCATGGGCGGACTGGTGCTCGGGTATCTCAAATCTGGAGATGGCATAACTACGAAAAAGTGAAGCCCAATTTGAGTGAGAAACAAATATGGCGCCTTCGTGTAGTGTCATTCCACTTCACTTATTTACATACTATAAGTCTCTGAACAATTTATGTTTTTAAATGTTACAAGTTATATTATCTTATAATCACAAATTTTATCAATATTGGCACAATACACCGCAAATTCCACTGACATTGACAACTTAAAGCGAGAAACCAAAATGGTAAGCCGGCTTCACTTAGGTATTTCTATGACGTCACTTGATGATGTTACCGAAAATAGTTAAGTCATTATATTGTTCTCTTTTTACGTGCAGTATTGTAGACTTGTTAAAAAGAGATAGATAGAGGTTTATGAATACAATATCGATATTAATCATATTTGTATAGCAGATTATTCCTATAGAACATTACGTCGTCTCCATATGTTTCAGTACTCCGAGGCTGAGCCCGAACATAACCATATGTCACGGCTCCGAGTGTTAGTGTTTTAAGTCGCGCTACATACTTCTGTTAATAATTTGAGTCCGCTTGTGGCCACGGTCGTTGCAACACGGCTGAAACGTCAAGCTGTAAGTACTCATGTACTATATCAATAATGCAATAACAAACCTACATTTACAGTGTACCACCTCTTACTATAACACACACATAACATCACGCCCATAATCCCCTAAGGGGTAGAGTCAAAGGGGCAGCCTCTTTAACCACATTCAGTCAAAAACAAAACTGGGCTGGGTTAAATGAAAATTGTGAAAAAGTTGTGACAAGTGCCTAGCTCGTCGCCTACACAATCACATACCCAAAACCCGATATACCATTAGTCGCCTTTACGACATGCTAGGCAAGAAACACAGTTGGCACATTCTTTTTTAGTCCTAGACCAACATGGGCCTAACTAACTACTGTAACAAACAAATAACAGACTACATCAATACATTGTAACTACATTTAATATTAATCAGTTTTAGGATATATTAACTCATTGTGTTAACCTTTAACGTGCGCCATCAATTTCATAACGCAGCACTACATATAATTGAATGAATGTATTCAAATTCAAATTCAAAATTTCTTCATTCATGTAGGCCTTCAAAAAAAAGCACTTATAAATCGTCAATTTTACAAAATCTTTAGAGCAATGTGAAACTACCACCGGTTCGGAATGCTGATTCTACCGAGAAGAAACCGGCAAGAATGAATGAATAAATAAACGTTTATTTGGCATTAAAATACGACATATGCCGTACGTTGACACATTTATAAAAGAGTTAACTTTCGTCGCAGTGGGACTTAGCGCAATTTTGTGTCACAATGTCTATTTCTGGTACATCAATACTCGTCAGCCACCCCAGATACCCTCAGGTCCGTCCCATAATATTAGGCACTATCTGAAGCGAGACAACCTCTCATTCAACAACATAGCTGCTTTACATAACGAATGTAAGGTAACGAGATCTAATGGCGTCTTTTTACACTTTACGTTTCCTCCACCCACTCATAGACTGGCTCGATGGCTCATTCGGTAGTGACCCTGCCCCATGCGCCAAGAGTTGTGGGTCCGATCCCCACCCAGGACAAACATTCGTGTGATGAATACTTGTGTTTGTTCCGTGCCTGGGAGTTAATATCCAATATTTAAGTATATATTTGTAATACCACTGTTGATTCTGATATCCGTAACACAAGTGCTTAAGCTACTTTCCTCGGAGTCAGATCAATGTATGTGATGTAGTCTGATATTTATTCATTATTAGGCTCTTCAAAAATCCACCACCTTCTCCCTTATGGGGTCTCTTTCTCTCCTCCCACATATAAAGAAAGATTCAGTACATGTAAATAGATTTTAAACAAAACAAAGTAACTGCCACATAGATGCTGAAATGGTCACCACTCAGCTTGTGTAGTGCTATCAGGGATGCCATGCCGCTGGTATTCTTTGGCATATAACAAATAGTATTTATTTCAACTCCCTCTACCACCCAGTGGCGTAGCTAGGTGCAAAAAAGAAACTAGGGCCCATGCGCGTACGCAGCTTTGGGTCCAGCCCCCCTACTGCAGGGAGGGCACTAACATTTTTCTTCCTGCGTTAGACAGAGTCAAATTGCACACCTCTTCATTTGAGGTTTCAAATGAAGAGGTGTGCTTATCAGGTTTTAGGGCCCCCCCAAGCTTAGGGCCCCGGGGCACTGCCCCGCCTTGCCCCTGGGTAGCTACGGCACTGCTTCCACCTCCGTTAACGTTTTCCTCAGCTAGTTACAATCAGCCCTACTTACGTAGAAAAGCATGTATGTATAAATGATGTATCTTTCAAATGTAATATTAATAAATAATTATAATAAGGTGTTAGAGTTAACGATCGTATAGTGAGTTGCAAGCCGATATAAGGGTGGGTTCACACCGGCGGGACGAGACACTGATGCGAGACAAGTTTTTATAAAGTATTTGTATTTTAATAATTATAGTCACAGGCATTTATAATCTATATCAGACGATATCACATACATTGATCTGACTCCGAGGTAAGTAGCTTAAGCACTTGTGTTACGGATATCAGAATCAACAGTGGTATTAAAAATATATACTTAAATATTGAATAATAACACCCAGACTCGGAACAAACACAAGTATTCAGCACACGAATGTTTGTCCTGGATGATCGAACCCCCAACTCTTGGCGCATGGGGCAGGGTCACTACCGAATGCGCTATCGGATCAGTCATCGATATTCTTGTTCTTAAGAATTTGAAATAACTACATGAGCATGCGAGCTAAAATACCTAATTCTACTATCATCCTCCTACCGTTATGTCCCGTGCTTAGACCGGGTCCGCTTAGACCATGATCCAGGAGCGTCGAGATCCATTTAGCGAGTCTGGTAATTACATTGAACCATCGTAACGTAACTCTTAGATGGAGAAGCCAGGCTTATTCGATCACGGTTACAAATCTGTACTTATTTCGAATGTGTAGGTTTCAACACGATTTATCGTCTAGCTAATGGTATAATTTAAACGTAGATTTGAACAATCTAATCCACTGTCCCGCCAATGTGTGTACCAGGCGTTATAATAGTTAGTATGTCACGGAAAAATAAGATATATATGACTGGCCCGTTGGTGAGGGACCCTGGCCACAAAACCAAGGGTCGCGGGTTCGAATCCCGCTAGGGGTGTGTCATGTCATATTTCGTGTGTTGAACATGGACATTTGTACTCGAGTCATGGGTGTTTATAATCGTATTTAAGTATGTCTATCCGTTCACCTAGTATCCATAGCACAAGCATAAGCTTAGTTTAGAACTAGGGAATTGGTGTGTCAGTGTGGAGGATTTATTTATTTATTATCTCAAAGCTAAATAGACGGACAGAAGTTAAATACTTACACAGATGTGAATCACTCGAGCGCACGAGCGAGTTGATTAATAATAAATATTGTACATACATACATAAGGGGCCATCCATAAAGTACGTCACACGTAAAGGGGGACGGAGGGGGTCTACGATGTGTGACATGGTGCGACAAGGGGTGGAAGGGGTCCTAAGTTTCGTGACATCACGTTTCAAAATCTAATATATCATAATAATTTGCAATTTCTGGATGTCAAATTCCAAAACATGTGATGTCACACTAGGGAGGGGGGAGTCCCACAAATGTGACCAGCTGTGACAAGGACGGGGGGGGGGAGTCAAAAAATCATGAAATTCGTGTGACGTACTTTATGGATGGCCCCTAACACCACGCCCATAATCCCCGAAGGGGTAGGCAGAGTCAAAGGGGCAGCAGACCCCTTTAACCACATTCATCCAAAAACAAAACTGGGCTGGGTTAGATGGAAAATTGTAAACAAGTACTGACAAGTGGCTAGCTTGTCGCCTACAAATGATTAAAAATCCTCAACCTGATTAATATTAAATGTAGATTAATATTACCTTTAAAAATTAAAAAAGTTTGCGGAATACTGACCTTAACACTTGCCCGGGCTTGAACCGGCGCCACTCGCACGCGCATCCTCGCCACTTGAGCTACCACCCGTCACCAACATTCTACAATATTGAACCGTATTTATATATAAATAGAGTGTTTATTACGTCAAACGATGTAGAGTCTCGCGTAGTCTCGCCTCGCCGGCGCGTGCGCACGCCGCGAGTACTGTACGGGTGTACGACTGTTTTATTGATTATAGTAAGATTTTTGTCGTGAACATGTTTGTTTTATTTTAATAACCTAACCTGAACATGAAAAGCTACCCTTACCTATATATATACACAAATCATCATGCCCAAAATCCCCGAAGGGACAAGCAGAGTTCGCCATATGGCACGATCCTTACACACCTCACTCGCCTCTTCATTAAAAACTTCTTTAAAAACCTCAAAATCACATTTAGCCAAAATAAAGTAAGTTCAGATGGAAGATTGTAAAAAGTGACAAGTGGCTAGCTTTGCATCTAAGTATATTATTACGAACCTAATATCCAGACCATACAACTACTAGGCAAGGAACGCAGTACATTAATTTTGAGTCACAGACTAACATGCCAGCACGGACTAGTAAAAAAAGAAGGACTTCACGCTATCATACTATAGCGTGAAGCCACGTTTATGCATGTGTGAGTGAGATACTTATGGATACCAGATATCGGATATCTGTTATGTGGAGCACTTATTACGTCAATGTGTGACGTAAGTTGCGTGTCAAGTGGAGCACCTGAGGAGCTTTAATGTTTAGTTAGTGGCGCGGAGTCCTTCTTTTTTTACTAGTCCGTGCATGCCAGTAACGAACCAGCATGGGATAGTCCCAGACCAACATGGATCAGTCCATGAGCAACGCGTAGTAAGTACCCAGGCTAAATAATGAGTAAAGTGGGCAATAGCGTTATAAACGTTTACTTCACCCGCTCTTTGGGCACCTCATACAATGGGGGGCCTAATGGGGCCTCTGCCGCCAAGAAGCGCCCTCTTCCGCCCCAAATGGGTAGCGTTTTTAAGTATATGTACCTTTCTATCTAAAAGACATTTCTTAATAATTCTTCGATCACAGAGGTTCCCTGCCTAACCAATTAGTGTCTTTGTCATTGAAAGCACTCATCTCTCAACAACTCTTCCACCCCTCCACAGAACCAGCAGAATTCGCGATAGCCAACGTCCAGTGTCAATACGACAGCCCGTCAGACACTGAAGCCGAGGAGCGGGTGACGTCACTGCGCGACCACACGTACGACGCGCGCGACGAGCCGCCCGCCTTCATCATCCACCAGGCCACGGCGGTAAGTCTCCAGCTGACGCGCCAGGGTCCCGTCAGACACGTGCGCGTGACGTCACTGCGCGACCACGCGTAAGACGAGCGCGACGAGCCGCCTTTTTTATTTTTTTTGGTGTAGGGGAATGTGTTTAGCACCGTTGCGCTGAAACCGGGTTAAGTGGGGTGTGTCCTGGAGCCCTTAAGATGCTAGGAGGTCCCTGCTCCGACCTGAGGACAGGGTATACCGACTTTCAAATCAAATCAAATCAAATCAGTTTATTTTGCTCGAAAAGTGGTACAAAGATGGAAAATTATAATTTAGATCACACTTTTCACCAGTTTTTGGCATGCAAAACTATAACGAACAAATATAATCTAAGTAGTTCAAATTAAACATTACTAACAATCATACTACATATAAATTATTATAACATATTTTGTTACAATTTACTACTTATCAAACAGTTCATTAACATTATAAAAGAGTTTAGAACTAAAGCTTAAATTTTTCTTGAATTTCGGTAGCGGTAATGCTTTTAATTCATCAGGCAAGGCATTAAATACTTTAACACACATAGCATGCGTTTGTCCAAGGTAAGACTTAGTTCTAGGCAACTTGTCAAAAACCAACCTATCCGGGTCTCGTGTGTTCCTGGGATATAAATTTCTAGCACGTTCGAAGTGGTGCGAATATGTTTTGACAAAACTAGTTCTTTACTTACCCCTGGGATGTACAATCCACGCCTTTTGGAAGACGCTTACAGGATCGCGCAATGTAAAGCCGTTGTGAACGCTCCAGTGTCAGCTCTGCTATAGCCGGGACTCCTGCGCATAAGGAGTGAAACACACGGAATTCGTATACAAGAAAGGCGGAAGCATACAATACGAGTGGGGGGGCTTATGTTTAGGGAATCCCTACTCTCTACTCCAAGCTCCTGGGACTCTTTGATCTCTTTGACTCCCTTCAAACTGTCTCCTAACTATCTAAAGGTTACGAAGATCAGATTGTCACTATCACTTCAACATAATAACCTAACAGAACCCTGGATCATGGTCTAAACGGACCCGACTAAGCATAACGCTAGAAAGATGATGATGACATCACAGCTCCTCAAAATTCAAACTCGTCTGGTCAGCAGGTCTCCCGCACGCAAGCACCGTTCGTAGAAGTGATGTCTCCGGCGCCGAAGATCATGACGATCGGACCTTCGCTGATGCCTGCAGTCAACGTCATCCACGTCGGGGACCGGCCGCAGGTGAGCTGGTATTATGACTTTAGCCACTAGTGTAAGGGATGAAGGCCGACGCCATTTTATTCTATTCTCATTGTAGTATTACTTTAAGACCAACAGCCAGCTCGATGGCTCATTCGGTAGTGACCCCCATGCGCCAAGAGTTGTGGGTTCGATCCCCACCCAGGACAAACATTCGTGTGATGAATACTTGTGTTTGTTCTGTATCTGGTGTTAATATTGAATATTTAATTATATATTTGTAATACCACTGTTGTTTCTGATATCCGTAACACAAGTGCTTAAGCTACTTACCTCGGAGTCAGATCAATGTATGTGATGTAGTCGGATATTTATGTACCACGTTAGTTTGTTAGTCTTTCTCTTGTTTGGTTCGAAATGAAAAAAGCATTAAAAAGAATTCAAAGTTATCATATTGTAATAACAAAAAAATAAAAACCGACTTCAAAAAACCCCACAAAATATGTTCATCACAAAACACAAATAAGAACCTGTCTAAATAGCTATTTAAATGTCTAAACACTAAAAAGTATAAAATAAATTCTTCCGACTGCTTCGTTGAAAGTATTAAACTTTAACACGTATTTAAATATCTATTAACAATATAATCAGTTAGTTTTTTAGTCGGTTTTTTTTATTTTATTGTGTTACAAAAAATAAAAAAAAGCAGTCGAATTGAGAACCTCCCCCTTTTTATTTAAGTAGGTTAAAAATACTAGTAATGGTGTGTTGGACATTGTGATTATATAGACTTCCAGGTAGCTACTTGTCACAAATTTAATATTACTAGTCGAGTCACCCACTGGTCGGAATTCGACTATTATTAGTTTTTTTTTTCATTATTTATTGAAATATTAGCTTTCAGCACTCCTTCTCCATATAAACTTTAACTGTTCTAAATCTCATATTCCTCCGTCCGCGGAATCCTTATAAAAAGGGGTACAAAGTTATTTCTTCTCGTATTAATATATAGATTACGAGAGCGGTGGTAGCTCAATAGTAAGGACACGCGCCACTTAACCGAGGAGCGCGGGCTCAAATCCGGGCATGTACCTCTGGATTTTTCAAGTCTATGTACGTATTTATACCACTAGCTCGACGGTGAAGAAAAACATCGTGATGAAACCTGCACATTCAAACAACTTTGGATTTGTAACCATGATCCGAAAATTGTCTGGTTCCCCTATCTTAGGGTTACGAAGGTCAGATCGGCAGTCGCTTCAATGTAATCACCAGACTCGCTAAATCCTGGATCATGGTCTAAGCGGACCCCGTCTAAGCAAGGGACACAACGCTAGGAAGGAGATTAATATATAGATTACGTAAAGTATCCCCTTGACGCTTTAATTTAACCTTGAATCTTACGACAACCACTGCTATCTGACATCTCTTACATTGCACCCCAGATCCAGCTGCCCCAATCGACACAACCAGAGTACAGCATCAACAAGCGGATCCGCCGCAGCGAAGTAGTGTTGCGGCAAGCAGCCGACTGCGTCAGCCGCGGGCTCACCTTCCAGACCGTCTCCGAGCAGTTCAACATCCCCATCTCCACCATACGGTGAGCGCCAGCGCAGTGGTGTGGCCAGTGCAGCATTCGTAGTCTTAGCCGCAACTTCAGTCGTAGATGGAGCCGCAGATACACTTAATCTTAGTCGTGATTGTGATGTGATAACAGCGTAAACTGAACTTTCAGAGCAGTCTCAGCGGAAGTCTTAGTCTCAGGTTCGATTTCAGTTGCAACCACAGCCATTACTTCAGTCATAGTCGCAGCTGCGGCCGCAGAAGCAGTCTGAATTCAGACTTACATTAAAAACAGAATTTAAATTAAGAACAGTCCAAAATTAAGAACAGAATTTAAATTAGGAACAGTCCTAAATTAAGAACAGAATTTAAATTAGGAACAGTCCTAAATTAAGAACAGAATTTAAATTAGGAACAGTCTTAAATTAAGCGAAGATATGTTAGAATGAAACAGTCCCTTTATTTTGCTTTTATGTCGCGTAGCCCGTAGGTAGGCAGAACCATTAATATATAAAGTCTATTTACGCTTTTTTTATTATGATAACTATAATAATGTTATTATTTAGTGTCTTTGATTAAAAAAATCGTTTAATGTTTTGTGATATTTAGCACAAAAGATCAATAAAAAACAGCTATTTAACATTCAAAAAAATAAAAAAATCAAAATAATTTATTCAGTAGCACACATATCATACAGCAAATTGTGGTTGGGGCTTCCTTTTAAGCAACATATTTGCTTGTATTAGGAAAACTCCGCTCTTCTTTAAATATTACATATGTTATGTTTAACATTCCTTAATATAATTTTCCATTAATTTAAATCTTAGTTACATTATAACATTTAACGTCTTAATCCTATCTCAGTTTGTTAAAATATATTTTATAACACTGTTAATAAGGCACATTATGTCTCGGCAGGTTCTTCATGGCGCGCAAGGGTATCCTTCCGCAGCGGCGGCGCGGTCGCAGCACGCAAGTCGGTAATTTGACGTAATAACAACTTCATCTTCATCAGCATGTTAGCTCATTATTTTGTTCTAATATGACAATTCATAAATGCTTTTGTGGAGCCTACATGAATAAAGATATTTCTATTTCTATTTCTATCATCTTCATCCCATGTTGGTCTGGGACTTAAAAAGTATGTGCCAACTGTGTTTCTTGCTTATCATGTCGTAAAAGGCGACTAATAGTATATAGGGTTTTGGGTTTGCGATTGTGTAGGCGACGAGCTAGCCACTTGTCACTACTTTTTAATCCAGCCTAGCTTTATTTTTGGCTGAATGTGGTTAAAGGGGCCAGCTGTCCCTTTGACTCCGCCCACCCCTTCGGGGATTGTGGGCGTGATGTTATGTGTGTGTGTCATCTTTATCATCTGTATCTGTTAACTCATTACTATCATCTTCATTACATTATTACATTTTGATATAATATATTTTGGATAATAGAGTAGTCCACTACATCATGGTTTATTATTTATTAAATTAATTAACTAACTTCTTCCCCAGCTGAAGCCGTGCAGTAGTCCGGAGCCGCCGTTCCACATGCAGCACTTCAAGCTGCCGGACATGGTGGCGCTGAGGGCCGATGATGACGACAACGCCGCCACATAGAGCTTCGACACAGCACAATAGGGCTCGAGGAGGCCCAGGGCCTCTAGGTTGGGGGCCCTGTCAAATTAATAAGCAGGAATTAACGTGCAGAGGTGGAGCGAGCTCGGGGTTCTCGTAGGAAAATTGGGTCGGAGGCCCTTTTAAATTAATTTGAGACCTTTTTAAATTAATAGATGGAAATTTACGTGCAGGGACTTAGCGGGGCTCGTGGGTATAGTAAAATAATTGGGTTGGAGGCCCCTTTAAATTAATACAAGGCCCTTTTCAATTAATAAGCGGGAATTCAACGTAACTGATGGCCCGCTACGCCTCTGCCAATGTAGTATAGTCCAAGCACCAAAAATGCAATCAAATGTAACAAATATTCCGTTCCCGACGCAATAGGGTAGTTGACTCGACTCTCTAAATTCAATCAAAGTATTTAACGTAACATACAGACAGACATACATACATACATACATACATAACATCACGCCCATACTGCCCGAAGGAGTAGGCAGAGTCAAAGAGGCAGCAGGCCCCTTTAACCACGGTGTTTTATTAAAAGGAATTCTCAAAATACGTTCGGGTTCCAGATATAGTTACCTAGTTTTACTTCTGAACATCATAGTCAACTGCCCTATACATGATCATTTTAAATTCATCAACTAATAGGCTAATTTACAATTTAAATCCGTGAGTTATATTATTAAAAAATATTGAATACGTATTTTTTGCTTAAATAATACTCTCGCGTCAAAGATCTAAAATGGAGCGCTTTACGTCACTTGGACGTTAAAATGTTACGCAACTAGCGACGCCACGCGCTGTATCTTCATTATTTTTGGTTTATTGAAGGAAAGGAAAAATACGTAAGCAATATTTTTTTGTAATCTCAATAATGGATTATGGATTTTTTTTTTAGTAAACTAGCCTATTTGAATTAACTAATGGATTAATGACAAATAAATTGAAATGTTGAAACGTCTTAGTTCATAGCTTACATAGTGGCCTTTACGCTTGACAGATTAAAGCGGCGTTATTTTGGTAAAAGACACATTTTTTAACTGGCAACACTGAGCGGAGTGAATAGGGGTGATGGCATCACGCACCAAATTAAAAACAAAAATATTATTATTTATTAACATTGTGCTTAGTTTATAATACAGTTATATCGAGATACATACATACATAATGTCACGCCTTTTCCCCATGGCGGTAGGCAGAGATCACGTACTTCCATTTGCTACGATCCTGACATATACCTTTCGCTTCTTCTACATTCATAAGTCTTTTCATACATTTCACATATCAAGATATGATTTACAAATAAACATACATACTATCATGCCCCGAAGGGGTAGGCAGTGTTCAAGGAGCATTATACTCCTTAAACAACTTTTATTCATGCATACATACATAACATCACGCCCATAATCCCCGAAGGGGTAGGCAGAGTCGAAGAGGCAGCAAGCCCCTTCAACCACATTAGCCAAAAATAAAGCCGGGCTGGGTTAGATGGAAAATTGTGAAAACACAGTGACAAGCGGCTAACCTGTCGCCTACACAATCACACACCCAAAAGCCGATATACCATTAGTCGCCTTTTACGACATGCTAGGCAAGAACTACAGTTGGCATATTCTTTTTAAGTCCCAGACCAACATGGGACAGTGGGCTGGGTTGAATGGAAAGCTGTGAAAAAGGAGTGACAAGTGGCTAGCTCGTCGCCTACTCAGTCACATACCCAAAAGCCCGTAAACCATTAGTCGCCTCTTACTACATGCTAGACAAGAACAGTTGGCACATTTTTTTTTTGTCCCAGATCAACATGGGCCAAGTCCAATACCAACATATGACCAACTCGGTTAATTTCAATATTATAAAAAAGTGTACAAATGGCTAGTTCGTCGCCACAACCACAATACTAATAACGGATACATTAATCGCCTTTTACGACTTATTTAATGATTTTATACATTAATAGTCAGTTGGGTAAGCTGAGCTGTTACTTCACACCTCAGTATTTCTATACACAATTTATGGAAGCATTGCATATTAACAGCTCTTAGATTATGTCAAACTAGCTGTGCCAGCTTTGTCACCCGCGTTTATGGTTAATATTATTAAGACTATTTCCGTCATACATGATTTCTATGTAACTTTAACCATTACTGCTGCACACGCGACGGAAGCTTAAAAAATGGAGTAACTTCTCCCGTTTTCCCAACATTTCCCTTCACTACTCTGCTCCTATTTATTGTAGCGTGATGAAAAGTATACTATAACCTGCCCAGGAGTATGAAGAATAAATGTACCAAGTTTCGTTAAAATCCGTCGAGTAGTTTTTGTTTCTATAAGGAACATACAGACAGACAGACAGACAAAAATTTTACTAATTGCATTTTTGGCATCAGTATCGATCACTAATCACCCCCTGATAGTTATTTTGAAAATATATTTCATGTACAGGATTGACCTCTCTACAGATTTATTATAAGTATAGATGATGGATGGTGACATCTAACCTATTCGCTCGTCGCTCGAATTATCTCGAATCAAAAATGTGATGTTAACAATCATTAAAGTTATTTTGAGATATTGACAATATTACGAAAGAAATGGTATTTATGATATTATATTTTACAAGTGTACAAGTTTTAATCTGCAGTTGAACTTGGTTCGTTTTTAAATATACTTTTTAATTTGGAAACAAATACTTATATTTTAGTTATAACGTAGTGTGGATTTTGTTGTGAAAATCTCAATAAATATTAAAACATATATTTAGTATATATAAATATATAAACAAAATCACACTCGTATGCTTTACATTATTTGTTATTATGTTGTTAAGTTTTCTACATGCAATTGTATTTGTTAATAGTTTTTACTTTAACACAAATATATATAAACATAACGGACCATTATTTCAAGGGTTCGTACAGACTTATATTTTAATGCAATTTCTTTGAAAATATACACTTTCATATATTTTCTAATTAAGGTTAAAAATTGTACACATTTAAAAAGTACTCTTGAGCGAGTACAATCTGTGGCGGACTAAGGGGGGCGGTAGGGGCGGTCCGCCCCGGGCCTCAGGTGCTGGGGGGCCTCATATTATCTCCAAGTTCCTGTAATCATCCTACATCAAACAGTGCCCCCCCCCCCATTTCGGTCAAGCAACACTGCTCGTACCCCTACTAGGGACCTCGTACAGCTCTTTGCCGCCCCGGGCCTGGAACAGGCTTAGTCCGCCACCGATGTAGATTAACACAAAATGTTAATGTAAAAATGTATAGAAATCTCAGTAACTTAGTATTCTATTGTTAGTTAATGTCTATAAATAATAGCATAGTGGTAGCGTAGAGAGAAATGCATTTCGTATAGCGATTTATATTTTGCTAGTACAAGTATGTGGCGGTGGGGTTTTGTGATGAACAAATAGAACTATAATATAATATTTTAATATCCGACTACATCACATACATTGATCTGACTCCGAGGTAAGTAGCTTAAGCACTTACGGATATCAGAAACAACAGTGGTATTACAAATATATACTAAATATTGGATATTAACACCCAGACACAGAACAAACACAAGTATTCATCACACGAATGTTTGTCCTGGGTGGAGATGGAACGCACAACTCTTGGCGCATGGGGCAGGGTCACTACCAAATAAGCCATTGAGACAGTCAAATGTCCATAGACTATGGTGACAGGTCAAAAGATTGGTTTGTGTACTTATTTGTCATCTATTAGTGACGTAATTATAGGAGTCGAGACTAGTAATATACAACGGGGCCCCGGTGGTAAGGGGCCCTGGTCGATAGGGGCCCTAACTGAAAGGGGCCCCAGAGGCCTGTGAGCATAAGAGACCCTTTATGTAATTGCATTAATACCGAATACTTTTTCGAAGCCCCTACCGATATATTTTATAGGGGCCTCAAGCGGTACAGTGCTGCCACTGATTTTAGAAGTAAAAAATAAATAAAAAAATTAAATCTCCATCAACGTGTCACCTATATTAGCCCTAATTTTAAGCTAAGGGCATTTAGAGATAATGCCCAGGGCGAAAAATTTTCTGGGGCAGCGAAATTCGAAGCGTAACAATAGTCCCTAGCGTGATCGATTTATTTTTAATTTAATAATACAACCGAAGAAAAATAATTTTATCAAGTTAGAAATGTAATATTTTTAAATCAAATACAATAATCATTTTAATAAAAATGTTGGCTCTGCAGTTTCTCACGTCTTTTGATGTTGATAATTTCATTTGTGTATCACAAAATCCGACCAAACCTTACTGAAATGTCAGAACTGTTTATACAAACATATAGCGATTATTTTCTAAAGTAGGTTTATAGTTGTACAAAAATACAATAATGTCTCGTTCTTGCAAACGTATTTGTTTTAAGGAAACTACTGAAATGTCACATTTTTTTTATAATGGCAACTTTTAGACTTTTGATGGTAACTACGGATGAATCTGTTTTTCTCGACTAGATGGGTTTTTAGGCAGCTTTTTTGAGTATTTTTTTAAGATTAACTTGAAAAGCGACATGGGTGTATTCTGTACACTGCATTATATATCAATTTAAGTAATTTAATAGGTAACACATCATTGTATTATTAATTTATTATGTATAAGAAATGGAATTTATTTAAACAAGTCAATTTACTACAGAGCATTTTTAACATTCATGATTTATAAACCCAACGTCAGCTTATATAGAAGTAATGTTGTGCACTGGAGGGTATTTCTATAATGTCCCAGTCGGCACTTGTGTGCCACGGTGGCGTATGAGAATAGTTTAAGAAAAAATCCTCTCCGCTCCTGAAGGGGGAAAAGCGGTTGCGAGCGAAATATACCCATTATTGTATAGTGTTACACCCAGTGGCGGATTTACAGTCTTGGCCGCCCTAGGCCTTGGGCCATAATTCTCAGTACTAAAGCGTCATCACTTAATTTTTATCACGATTGGCCGCCTCTAATATCTGGCCGCCCTAGGCCCGGGCCTACTGGGCCTTAGGGTAAATCCGTCACTGGTTACACCCCATGTCGCGCAACTCTCAACAACAGTATTATTTTGAACAACGCGGCCAGCCGCAGTAGCGCGTATGTACAAATAAAATATTTTGTGTACTGAAAAGAGTTTTATTTGTGTATCTACTGGCTGTCCGGGCGAACTTCGTTCCGCCACGACCACGTTCGGGATATAAAATACTTCGATTTATTCTTATGCCTATCAAATATACGAAAAATCATTAAAATTAAAAAAGAGGAGTTTGATCGCAGCCATCGTGACACGAGATATTTATAAATTAACTAGCTGTGCCAGCGGTGTCACCCGCGTTTATGGTTAATATTATAAAGACTATTTCCATCATACATGATTTCTATGTAACTTTAACCATTAAGGCCGCACACGCGACGGAAGCTTAAAAAATGGAGTAACTTCTCCCGTTTTCCCAACATTTCCCTTCACTACTCTGCTCCTATTGATTGTAACGTAATGAAAAGTATACTATAACCTGCCCAGGAGTATGAAGAATAATTGTACCAAGTTTCGTTAAAATCCGTCGAGTAGTTTTTGTTTCTATAAGGAACGTACATACAGACAGACACAAAAATTTTATTGATTGCATTTTTGGCATGCATGCAAGTCGTGCAGTCGCGGCTCACCTCGGGGTCCCTCTTCGCTTCAGCCCTGCCATGGCAACTGCCCGGATGCAAGTCGTGCAGTCGCGGCTCACCTCGGGGTCCCTCTTCGCTTCAGCCCCCCCGGTACGACAAACCGAGGACCCCGGCGGAGGGGACTATAATATCTTCTGCGTCGGCTAATCCTCGTTGAGATTGGCTGCCGTAACCGATATCGGTTAGGAGGACATTATTATTATTAGGTACCTTATTATTCTCATTACTCTAAGAAACATACCAGCCGAGTATTGCCCTTAGTTGCAGTATTTTGGATCATGGTTACTCATTCATAGCTGTTGGCATGTGCAGGTTTCATCACGATGTTTTCCCTCACCACCGAGCTAGTGGTATAAATACGTACATAGATTTGAGAAATCCAGAGGTACGTGCCCGAATTTGCTTTATTACCGTCGAACTACCACCGTTCTCACACTCGGTGTAGGGTAGATATCCTTTCAACTGCGAGCCGCAGTTAACCGATTAAAGGTATTGTGTAATAAAAAAAATATATAATTGACACTGGACAATTTTATTATTTCTTATCCGTTCCCTTCCTTCTGATGATGAAGGGGATCAGCTTATAAATAATGTTGCCATTTCGATAGTCCACTATCGATAGAATAAGCAACACTATCGTGTGGTCTATCGATAGTATCGATACCTCTGTATGAATATTATAAAGCAAGCTAGTAGTACTATTGACTCACTGCAATACTAACAAAGATAAATATCGATTCCCTATTGATAGTACCGATTTCAATTGCTGTTACGATAGCCATAGCCGATACTATCGATAGTATATTGCAATAAAGTGACTGATACTATTTTACCAAATCGAGTTATCGATACTATCGATAGTTCGGGAACACTACCTATAAATATATTATTTCTCCGCAGGTGGGTCCGCCGGGGCGTCAGCCGGCGCGTCCGCCGGCGCGTCCGCTGTTGCCGTAGTTGCGTCTTCCTTCTCGCCTTCCTTATCTCCTGTTCCTGACGTTTCATTCTTGCCAGATTCCTTCCCCTTAGTAGTCTTACCTGCATAATTAGATTAACCGATATCACTCCCCGATGTAGGCAGAGGTCGGCGAGTAGGTGAGCTAATCAGCTTATGTATATGCGCGCAGATGAGGGACTTGTCCACGGGACTATTTTGTACGTGGAAATTTTGATTGACTGGCCCGTAGGTCGAGTGGTCAGAGACCCTGGCCACAAAACCAAGGGTCGCGGGTTCGAATGCCGCTAGGGATTAAATATATACTAAATAGCCACATGGATATTTGTACTCGAGTCATGGATGTTTATAAACATATTTAAGTATGTCTATCCGTTCACCTAGTATCCATAGCATAAGCTTATACGCTTAGTTTGGGACTAGGGAATTGGTGTGTCAGTCTCAAGAATTTATTTATTTATTTATCATTTAAATAGATCGTTTACAACTGCATCAGCCAACGCATACGAGAATCTAAAAGTCCGCCGTACCAAACGGGACATCAACAGTCCGGACCATACAAAAGCACGCGGGAGTCCCAAAAATTGTAGATTTAACGTGGAGTGGCGGACTAAGTCTGTTTAGGCCCGGAGCGGCAAAGAGCTGTAAAAAGGAAGAGGTCCTTGGTAGGGATACGAGCAGCTTGCCCGAACTGTTTGTTTTTTAGAGGATGATTACAGGAACTTGGAGATAATATGAGGCCCAGGGCGGTGACAAGCTCTGAAACACGCACCAAGGCTTGTAATATTTTATAGAGGAAAGATTCAACCTTGAATATTCGATTAGGCTCCGAAAATACTTGAACGATTTAAATAATTGACAAGCTCGATGGCGTATTCGGTAGTGACCCTGCCCCATGCGCCAAGAGTTGTGGGTTCGATCCCCACCCAGGACAAATATTCGTATGATGAATACTTGTGTTTATTCTGTGTCTGGGTGTTAATATCCAATATTTAAGTATATATTTGTAATACCACTGTTGATTCTGATATCCGTAACACAAGTACTTAAGCTACTTACCTCGGAGTCAGATCAATCTATGTGATGTCGTCGGATATTTATTTTATAATAATTTTTGCACCAGCGAGTACCGAACAGGCTATATTTTATCCTCGTATTCTCACGGGAACGTGAACTATGCGGGTGAAACCGCGGAGCGCTGCTAGTTATAATTTATAAGTCATACTTACCGTTTTTAATGGTTGAACGTGTTTTTCTGAAAAGTTAAAATGTAACTTAGTAATTTTAATTTGTACAAATCATTCGCACGCATGCTCAACTCTTCTCAGAAAGTTGGGCTTCTGACCCAGCCTAACAGTGGGTTCCTTTCTACTGTTAACACCAGTAACCCTCCAGCTGCTGTCATTTTCGCCCAGATTTTCTGTGAAATAGCGGTAGGTATGCGTGTGCGCAGGGTGGCAATAGAATATTATTGATTGGTTCTTAAAGTACTTAAATAGACCTTGGCATACGAGTTCCAGGGGGGCAGCTATGAAACTCAAATTATTTAAGAGTGGTCTTACCCCGGTACTGCCAGTCATGTCAGAATCAATACGACTTTAGCGTGGCTAACATCTACAAGAAATACTCACACTGTGGCTTTCTTAGTAGTGGGCATGACTCTTGCTGCCTCAGCTCTCTTCTCCAATATTTCCCTGTGGATTTTAGGTAAAACAAAGAAGCCAATGCTACGACAAATAGGTGTTAATTCTGGCAAATGACAAAAGATGGCGTTGTTCTGCAAATTCGCTAACGGGCTTTTCTACTATGACTTTCAATAAGTATCACTCTGGTAGGTAGGTTTGCAGTGTATTGTGCCAATATTGATAAAATTTGTGATTGTAACTTAATTTAACTTGTAACATTCAGAAACATCGTCATAAATAAATTGTTCAGAGACAATTAGTATGTAAATATGTAAAGTGGAACGACACTACGCAATGGCGCCATTTTTGTTTCTTACTCAAATTGGGCTTTAATTTTTCGTAGGTATGACATCTCCATTGGTTTCAGTACTCAGAGGAACCACCTACCGAATCTCTGAGTAGTGTAACTCATGGAGAAGACTTAACCACGAAAAAGTGAAGCCCAATTTTGAGTGAGAAACAAATATGGCGCCTTTGTGTAGTGTCATTCCACTTTACTTATTTACATACAATAAGTCTCTGAACAATTTATTTATGACGATATTTTTGAATGTTACAGGTTAGATTAAGTTAGAATCACAAATGTTATCAATATTGGCACAATACACCACAAATTCCACTGACATTGACAACTTAAAACGAGAAACCAAAATGGTAAGCCGGCTTCACTTAGGTATTTCTATGACGTCACTTGATGATGTTACCAAAAATAGTTAAGTCAAATATGTTGTTGTCTCTTTTTACGTGCAGTATTGTAGACTTGTTAAAAAGAGATGAATAGAGGTTTATGAATACAATATCGATATTAATCATATTTGTTTAGCAGATTGTTCGTATAGAACATTAGGTCGTCTCCTTAAGTTTCAGTACTCAGAGTACCGAATACAGCAATTTTTTTTTATTTTTGCGTTTCGTTTCTCCTGCATTGTTAATACTAGGTAATAAAAAAGTTCGTTTAAAAGTAGCTACCTAAGTAAAAGAAAATTTATAACAGTCAACGTTAAGGAAAAGATAAGATTACTTGAGAAGCTTAACGCTGATCTGTGCGCTGGGCAGCCGCGCCTCCACCGGGTTGCTGATCACCACCACGGCGTCACGGTCGTCATACGGAGACCAGGTCGTGTCTGCAACCAGACAGAGGGTAAAGCCAGTAGCATTAAGGAGCATGGAGGTTGAATTGTTGAACTGGTTGGTCTGAATGAAATGCTAGGGAGTAATGACTTTATTGGTCACGCCACGGAGGTATGATAGCTACGTGGACGTATTCTATCGTTTTATGGTTTAAGTCTATTTACTCATTTGTACACTAACAAGGTTCTATTGCCAAAGTTGTCGAGATTTCGTGGGTTTTTTACATTTAATTCACTTCATGAATATGGTGAGGCCTGCATAAATGAATACATTTTGAGTTTGAGTATTGCTATGTCAGTTTAAAACGTGCTGGCTAACCTCAGTTACATATGATCTAAGTATTAACAAGCTCGATAGCTCATTCGGTAGAGATCCTGCCCAATGCGCCAAGATTTGTGGTCAAATACCACACAGGACAAACATTCGAGCGATGAATACTTGTGTTTGTTCTGTGTGAGGGTGCTAATATGCAATATTTAAGTATATTTGTATTATCACTGTTGATTCTGATATCCGTGCTTTAGCTACTTACCTCGGAGTCAGATCAATGTATGTGATGTAGTCTGATATTTATTTATTTATTGAATTATAGACTCACTGTCATTGTAACCCTTTTTCTCGAGTACTTCCAAAGACTCAAAGTCGTAATATATGTCATCTGTGAGATTCTGAAAAAGCAAAAACACAATTAATTATAACTAACTAACTTCACGCCATTTCCCTTGCGGGGTAGGCAGAGAGAACCGAACGCCACATGGTAAGATCGTTACACCACTGCCTAGAAGGTTTCCTAACGCTTCATTCACCCTATTCTCTGCATTCACTCTTCTTTCTATATCAGCGGAGTACCTTTCATCTCTGCTGAATGTACATCCTACATATACAATTTAATTTACTACATCATCAACTATCAAGCACAGAACATCCAGGCGTCTCTTATTTATTACGTTAATCATTTCATACATCTTATTTTTCATTCCACCTTTTATATTCCACGTGGCTCTCCTCAATCCGCCGTACTCGGCGTGACGTGAAGGGTGGCGACCCCCTTCGCCGCACTCGTCATTTTCCGCACAAACGAGGCCTCGTCGGTGCGCGTTGCCTTGGGGGAACTTCCTACCCCGCATTGCGGAACTAATTCGGTCCACTATTGCAAACCGAAAAATCAGATTGGCAGGAGTCGCGACTTGCACGCCTTTGGAACATGACCCCCTAATAGTTAATTAATTATAATTTAATGAAAATAGACTAGATAACCGGTAAATTAATGGGGTACATACATAACACCACGCCCGTAATCCCCAAAGGGGTAGGCATAGTCAAAAGGAAAGCAATCCCCTTTAACTACATTTACTCAAAAATAAAACTGGGCTGAGCTGGATGGAAAATTGTGAAAAAGTAGAAACAGGTAGCTAGCTCGTCGCCTACACAATCGTCTTTTACAACATGCTAGGCAAAGAACGCAGTTGATGCATTATTTTAAAGTCCCAGACCGTGTGTATATGTAATGTTATTAATTACCCTGCCCCAGCTGGGGAACTGCTTGTAAGTCTCAGCGAGACTCATACGTCGCGCGGGACGAAACGCGCGGCGCAGCGCGTGGCGCACGGGGCCCGCGTGCGGGCTGCGCCGGATCAGTGCCAGCAGACGTAGCACTGAGGGCAGGTCCCACGAACGGGAGTCCACGTAGCCGGGTGGGGGGCGCTCGATGGTAGCTGGGGGATGGGAGATGATGGTGAATATTTCGAATACTTAATTGATTTAACTTGACAGACACTTTGCGTCAGCAGTTACTTCCACCAGATGCTTTAAAGATCCCGGAAAAATAACGGAAATTTGCTTAAAATTTTACCTACACCGGCTTTTTTCTGTTAATGTCGATGACGATAAAAATTTATGGACAAACTACTTCTAAAATCTATTTCGATGAATAAAATTTCACTAAAGCTATGTCACGTTACTATTCGAGCTTTACATTTTTTTTATGCTGGCTGGGAATCATTACTCCGGGATCTCATTCTATTAGTTTTAATAGTTAATTGCTTAGTTAAATTATGCTCAACTTACGTCATGCTTGAAATGCTTGACTATTTCTACACAGAACCGCAGCATTATTTATTTTATAAAATTAGTATTGCATAGCGTTACCAAAGCTGCTTTTTTAATGGCGGGTTTCTAATGGTTCCATCAGGCTTAAGCGATTCAATTGGTTTTTACCACATCCCTCACTGTGCATCCTCGCAGATCTCTGGTCTAAACGCAGCCTTATGGAAACTATTAGTGCCCATTCAGGTTTTTTAATCGTTATTAAGGTATTATGGTTGTCACTAAAGAACGTTGTAAACATTTGACAACGAGCGCATATGCAATTGTCAACGTTGACGCATTGTCACTTCCAGTACCTTTAATCTCCACTCCAGCGACCTCATTGAAGTCCTGCACGAACTTTTGCTTCTGCAAATCGACGAGCCGGTCGAGCCAGCCCGCCGGCCGCACCGACAACGTAGCCAGGGCCACCGGCGTATACAGCACGACGTATGGCTGTGGGGCGAAGAGACATTAAAATGCAGTGAAATCTACAGATGTACGTGTACTACGCCTGAACACAAAACGGTCAAGACTGCATTGCACAGACTCAGATCAACAGAAAAAGTTGATTCTGAGTGCACAGACCACAGAAATTTATTGACTGTAGTTTTATTAAGTGCGTCAACAGATGGCGCTGATTTATTTGTGACGTCATATTATAATATTATACTTTTTTTGATCCGGGTACTGTACTACACTACTCCGCCCGGAGGAGCGAACTTGTTGGACTACCAGAGCCCTCTAAGTCGGAGACTCCCACTCCAACCAAAAATGGAAAGTAGCCAGGGTATACCCTAGAGATCAATAAAAAAACGGTCTAGTACTGTTTGTAATCTAGGTAAGTATATTACGGTACACGTCTGTATTACTACAACTTAAAGTTAAGATGGTTTTGGGTGGTTTGTGACTCATACCTATCTTTTTGATCAAAGCTGTTATCATGTGCTCTCGCACAAAAACGAAAGTACATACTTCCGCCGATATAGACATTGCTTGGTCGGGGACATAGATTCGACTAAACCGTCTCGCAGTGGCCTAGCTAACAAAGGTCCATAGAGCCTGTATTACCGGACTACATCTAGAATCACAGATACGGCGATTATAATAATATTTTTACAAAATACTTGATAATATATTATGAGCGGTGGTAGCTCAATGGTCACGACACGTGCCTCTTAACCGAGGAGTGCGGGTTCGAACCCGGGCACGTACCTCTGGATTTTTCAAGTCTATGTACGTATTTATACCACTAGCTCAACGGTGAAGGAAAACATCGTGATGAAACCTGCAAATTCAAACAACTTTAGATTTGTAATCATGATCCAAAAATTGTCTGGTTCCCCTATCTTAGGGCTACGAAGGTCAGATCGGCAGTCGCTTCAATGTAATTACCAGACTCGCTAAATCCTGGATCATGGTCTAAGCGGACCCCGTCTAAGCACGGGACATAACGCTAGGAAGATGATGACTTGATAATATATTATATATTGTTTCTAATATTGAAAATAATGGATCGACTACAGCTAATACAGGAACTCACCAGCAGAAACATTTTCGCCAGGCTTATCGTGAACACGTTATAAAAAGAAGTAAATTATCATAAAACACTGCCATTAACATGTTTACTGCTTCTGATAATTTATTTAAGCATAAATGCTGTAATTAAATTGTGAGTACACCTTTTTATGTCTTATAATAAGGAACCGCCACCTGATGATTATTTTTGATCATATTTTTCTTTGTTACAATATTACTATAATCGGCTTCAATCCAGGCCGAATTAATGGGCCGAATACGGTCTTTATATATAGTGTTATTGTTTATTTTACTGGCGAAACATTAAATGTCATTTTAAAATCATCTGTATTGTAATTTATCGGGCTGATCTCCCAAACTAAATATTTAAATCTCCGCCCTTAATATCTTACTTTACTAATATTATAAACGTAAAAGTTTTAAAGGTTTATGTTTCTGCACGGACTAGTAAAAATTGAAGGACTCCACGCTATCATACTACAGCGTGAAGCCACGTTTATGCATGTGTGAGTGAGATACTTATGGATACCTACCAGATATCGGATATCTGTCATGTGGAGCACTTATTATGTCAATGTGTGACGTAAGTTGCGTGTCAAGGTGGAGCACCTGAGGAGCTTCAATGTCTAGTTGGAGTGGCGCGGAGTCCTTCTTTTTTTACTAGTCCGTGTGTTTCTGTAGCTTTTTTTTACTAGCGTCTGCTCGCGTGGTACATCGATGAAACATAGCTTAGGTGTTATTCTAATGTATAAGCTATACTATTGTAAAGTTTCATTAAATCCATGCTGTACCTTTTGCTTGAAAGAAAAACATCCACAAATCCATCCATCTATCCACCCATACGGTTTGCAACTTAATATTATTAAGGTGCAATAAATTTTATGTTTACAGCCTGACAATTAATCTTTCATTGAGAAAGTGTCATACGTACTCGTTGAACTATTATGAACTTTTATTACTAGCGTATGGAACCGACGCAGCGAACAAGTTTTTTGCGCCGCGCGTTGTTGCCGATCGGCAACAAGTCGTTTAGTCACTCGCCTACGTTCACGCGTAAGCGCCTTGAAATTCACGGCGTTTACGACGTTTTGGTCGCGAGAAAAATGTACTCTGTGAGCGATCTAGCGCTGCTTGTTTTAATAGCTTAATTAGACGACAATTGTTAGTTTTAGCGCTGCAAATGCTGAAACACGCTCAGTCCATGCTTCGTGATAATATTTTGATTTGACATAGCTTCTCTATACGTAGTAATATTTGCTCAATGTACGTACTATTGACTAGAATAATAAGACAATTTGAATTGTCCTCACTGAGATAAAGCTTTGAACTCCAAGGCCATAGAAAGGGAGAATCAACAGAAGATTCACCGAAACATTGCAAAATTTAAAGCAATTACAAAACGCAACATCAATTTGACATTGACATTTGCGTCACGACAGCAGCAGACGTGTCGCTACGAACGGCCGACTCGCACATAAATATTGCGATTTTTTAAATAACACGCTTAAAAATTATATAAAACGATAATTAAATAATAAAGTTAACATCCAGTTCAATGTTTAAGTAAAATCTCGACGTATTAAAGTGAATAAATGACGTGAAATTTCCGTTTCGAATTTCGCCCTACAGTGAATGTAAACAAAGAGATTTTTATACCTTGAAATTACGCGATAGAGATTAGTACATTATGTGGGCGTGAATGACTTGTTACATAGTCGGTTGTGTTAAACATTTATTGAGAAAAAAGTGGTTCAAAATGGTTGGAGTGAGCCCAGAAGCACCGATCGGTGTACAATTCCTTCAAAGGTTAAGCAACTCTCTGTGCCCTCGGCTGCAGTTCAACAGGCTACGATTGTAAGTCAAATACTTGGTAGATAAAGTTGGTTACGTTAAGTCTGCTTTTTATGTAATAAAAGTTGATGTTTTGTCACTTTACAATTAATAGCGGCGCCCGGCCGTTCTTCCCGCGTTGTTCCCGTTCCCTTGGGAATATTGAGATAAAATATAGCCTATGTTACTCGCTGAAAATGGACCTCGCCATTAATGAAAGAATTTATCAAATCGGTCCAGTGGTTTTGGAGCATATACAATTCAAACAATCAAATATTTCCTTCATTTTTAGTATAATTACTTAAATACTAGTTCTCTAGACTGACACCAATTTCCCAGTTCTGCACTAAGCTTGTAAGCTTGTGCTATGGACACTAGGTGAACGGATAGACATACTTAAATATGTTTATAAACATACATGACTCGAGTACAAACATGGTTATTAACTTGGTTTTATTGTGTTCTATAAGTGCATAGTAACAAAACAATCTATTTCAATAACCATTGCTTAGCATCAACAAATGTACCAGCATAATAGTAATATCAGATATCAACACTACATTAGGTCAGAGGGTAGCCTTAATTGGTCTGATTCCAAAGAAAGTATGACATGACAAGCTCAATGGCGCATTCAGTAGTGACCATGCCCCATGCGCCAAGAGTTGTGGGTTCGATCCCCACCCAGGACAAACATTTGTGTGATGAATAGTTGTGTTTGTTCTGTGTCTGGGTGTTAATATCCAATATTTAGTATACATTTGTAATGCCACTGTTGATTCTGATATCCGTAACACAAGTACTCAAGCAACTTGCCTTGGAGTCAAATCAATGTATGTAGTCGGATATTTATTTATTTATTAAGTATATGTAATTAGTAAATCATAATTAATCGAAGTACCACAAACAAAGAAAGAAGTGAAAGAAGACCGTGCCAACTGTGTCTGACAAAAATTGATTTTGTTGACGCTACATCTAGTCTAGGGAAGATGCCTGTGGTCTGTTGACCATCAGTGGTCCGTAAAACATAGCTTAGTTTGGGACTACGGAATTGGTGTGTCAGTCTGGAGAATTTCACTTAAAGTATACAAACCATGTTTAATAAGCCACCTATTAAATTCGAATTTTAATGAAGAGATAAACATACATTATCTTTCACAAAATACATGCAAAAAAGGGGACAAAGATTTTTTATTTATAATAATTCAATAGGGATGAAGACTACATAAAAACTATAATTCTATTTTGTCCGTCAGTTAGATTATACCACGGACTAGTAAAAAAAGAAGGACTCCGCGCCGCTAACTAGACATTGAAGCTCCTCAGGTGCTCCACCTTGACACGCAACTTACGTCACACATTGACATAATAAGTGCTCCAAATGACAGATATCCGATATCTGGTAGGTATCCTTAAGTATCTCACTTACACATGCATAAATGTGGCTTCACGCTGTAGTATGATAGCGTGGAGTCCTTTTTTTTTACTAGTCCGTGGATTATACAAAAATACTAGACAAATATTTTTCGCTTTACCAAATGAACAAAAAATCACAAAGATAAAGAGCATCAAAGTTTTGAAGTGGGCGCTTGCAATGTTAAATAAAATGATTTAATAAAAAATTTACGAAAGCGTCACGTCACGCGTTATTTGACTGCAAAAAAATACATGTTCAATATTTTTTTATAATCTAACTGACGGACTAAACATGTTTCTAGTCATTCGTCAATTTGGTTCTCTCACTCAAGGCTGCAGAGATGTTATCGTTGTTAACACGCTTGACCGACCGCACCAAAGTTATTAGCGTTTCTTGAATAACAATGGACCTTTGTTGCATGAAGATAAACTGTCAATTGGTTAATATTGGGTAATGAAGACATTTTGAGGGCAAGGTCGGTACTTCTTATGCGATTATTGTTTATTTGGAAAAAAAACATTAAAAATTAAATAAAAATTAAAATAGTGTATTCGACAAAAAGACAGAAGCCAGTTGAGGTCTAATTCTATGACCCCCTCACACTGGACCTGTATTGTGGGTATCAGAAAACCCAGCAATGTTCATCATCTTCCTAGCGTTATGTCCCGTGCTTAGACGGGGTCCGCTTAGACCATGATCCAGGATTAAGCGAGTCTGGTAATTACATTGAAGCGACCGCCGATCTGACCTTCGTAACCCTAAGATAGGGGAACCAGACAATTTTTGGATTATTGTTACAAATCCAAAGTTGTTTGAATTTGCAGGTTTCATCACGATGTTTTCCCTCACCGTCGAGCTAGTGGTATAAATATTTACATGGATTTGAAAAATCCAGAGGTACGTGCCGGGTTTAAACCCGCACTCCTCGGTTAAGAGGCACGTGTCCTTACCATTGAGCTACCAACGCTCCTACCAGCAACCCAGCAATGTTTCCTGAGGCTAATACCTATTTGATGTTTTAGCAAGTTTATATTAAGAACTACTATAATTATATTGATCCGACACTCCATAATCAAATAATTGTCTGTCTGGGACTTAAAAAGAATGTGCCAACTGTGTTCCTTGCCTAGCATGTCGTAAAGGCGACTAATGGTATATCGGGTTTTGGGTATGTCATTGTGTAGGCGACGAGCTAGCCACTTGCAGTTACTTTTTCACAATTTTCCATCTAACCCAGCTCAGTTTTATTTTGGTTGAATGTGGTTAAGTGTGGTGCCACCACCTGGGTCCTGTTTGACTGCCTACTCAGTGATTACGGGCGTTATGATATATGTATACATATACGTATAAAATACATACATAACATCACGCCTATAATTCCCGAAGGGGTAGGCAGAGTCAAAGAGGTCCCTTTAACCACATTCAGCCAGAAACAAAACTGGGCTAAGTTAGATGGAAAATTGTGAAAAAGCAGTGACAAGCGGTTAACCTGTCGCTTACACAATCACACACCCTAAACCCGATATACCATTAGTCGCCTTTTACGACATGCTAGGCAAGAACCACAGTTGGCACATTCTTTTTAAGTCCCAGACCAACATGGGATAAAAATACATGTACTTAGATAATACTTTAAGATTCGTGCAAAGTTTGCTTAAGCTACTTATCTCGGAGTCAGATCAATGTATGTGATGTAGTCTGATATTTATTTATTATTATTTATTTATTAAAGGTTCTGAACTCGCAATTGGTTCTAGTAGTAATATCTATTGCTGTGTATGCGCCATTTTTATCTAATCAAGTCCAATTCGCGTTTCCTTAGCTATTATCATTGTAATAATAAGTAATTTGACTGAATAATCTTGATTAGACAACATGATACGTAATACAGTCAAAACTATACGTTTTATACATTTCTAGGGTTTCGCTTTTTAGAAGGAAAAAGATACTATAATAAATAAATAATAATAAATTCTCCAGACTGACACACCAATTCCCTAGTCCCAAACTAAACTTTTGCTTGTGCTATGGATACTAGGTGAACGGATAGACATACTTAAATACGTTTATAAACATCCATGACTCGAGTACAAATGTCCATGTTCGTCACACGAAACATTTGCTCCAACGGGATTCGACCCACGACCCTTGGTTTTGTGGCTAGTCTCTGACCACTCGACCAACGGGCCTGTCAAATACACATCTTTGTATTAATTTCACCATTGAGTCATGTTATTTGAAACTGAAATTTCGCATTATGTTATTGCTACGCATCGAATGAGATCAATACTATATGTGTAGTTAGTGAGTAATGCGAGCGGCGCGCGTCACGTTTTGGTATCGCGTGGTGTCTGCTTTCAATGCCATTTTGTAATTGCAGTTGCGATGCAGAATCAAAACAAAATTACTGTAGCAAAAAACATTCAGTCGAATTGAGAACCTCCTCCTTTTTTTTGAAGTCGGTTAATAAATACGCAGCGCATCGCAGTTTCACCCGCGTAGATCCCGTTCCAGCGTGAATCATCATCCTCTTGCCCTTCTCCCAGGTCATCTGGAGTCGGCGCAGCATGTCTTCCTTTTCCACACGTCCCGGTCAGCCGTCATCAAGCTATCCAGTCCCATTTCACTCATATCATCTTTCACACAATCCATCTCTTATTTGCCCTTCCTCTTCCTCTCCATCCACTAAGATCCCGTTCCCGCGCGAATATGGGAATAAAATATAGCCTATGTTACTCGCTGATAAAGTAGCTTTCCATTGGTGGTTTCTTTTTAACCGACTTCAAAAAAAGGAGGAGGTTCTCAATTCGACTGAATTTTTATTTTTTTTAAAACTAACAATCAGTTAGTTTTGGAGTCAGTGTCAGCCAAACTAAAAAAAAAGTAGACACTTAATAACAAATTACCTTACTAAACAATTTGAAACAAATTAGTTAAAATATGAGTATCTATTAACTTACTATTGATTCTGTATCTTCAAAACCTATTTTACCACCCTTCACCAAGAAACAACAAATTGCAAAATTCCGAGTTGATGACGACCGTATATAATTACGCGGGCTGGCACCGACTCCAAAACTAACTGATTGTTGTAAATATTTAAATACGTGTTAAAGATTAATACTTTCATCGAAGCAGTCGGAAAAAAATATTTTATACTTTTTAGTGTTTAGACATTTGAATAGCTATTAAGGCAGGTTCTTACTTGTGTTTTTTTCATAAACGTTTTTTACGGGGTTATTTTGAAGTCGGTTTTTATTTTTGTTAAAATTTCTTTCAAATCGGTACAGTAGTTTTGGAGCCTATTCAATGCAAACAAACAATGAAATCTTTCCTTTTTATAGTATTAGTATAGATATGAGTACATATATATATATCATCACGTCCGTAATCTTTGGAGAGGTAGGCAGAATTCAAAGCAAGCTCCTTTAAACACACTTAGCCAAAACGAAGTCTTAAACACACTTAGCCAAAACGAAGTCGAGCTGGGTCAGATGGAAAGTTGCAAAAAGGTAACAAACTAAACTTCACTCCACTTCTCTAGCGGGGTAGGAGAGAAGTGAGCGTCAGGATGGCGGGTGTACTTCTCAGATTAGCCTAAACTTAATGCCGATATTATCTCAGAAAGTATACCGTATTTTATTTGTTTAATGCTTGTTTCTGCAGGTACACAAGAGGTACCAAATCTACTTAAACAGTTATTAATTTACATGTATGGGTTTACAGTACACCCGCGGTTCTGACGTCAGGATGGCGGGTGTACCTAATATTCAAAATATCTCTGGATGGACGTAGGTACATAGATTTTCAGGAGAGGTACGTAAAAGTACACAGAAGGTACCAAATATCGGCAATATGTTTAGGCTATTCTGAGAAGTACACCCGCCATTCTGACGCTCACAGAGAGAACGTCATATGGCACGGTCCTTACACACCTCACTCGCCTCTTCAACATTCATGATCCTTTTCATACAAGCTCTACGGTTTTTATGACTCCTAACATCACCTCCTGGTAATACACGTGAAAAGGTAGTAACAAAATTAACGTACTAAATACCGTCACGCAATTTTCTTAGCGGAGTAGGCAGAGAAACGAACGCCATATGGCACGGTCCTTACAAACATCACTCGCTTCTCTAAAAAAACAAAATTAAAACTGTATTTTTTTTAAGTACAAATTTATATATTATGTATTCGACGATAAGGTTGTGCTGGCTTATAATTTTACACTTAAGTTAACTCCATTGGCAACTTCTGTTACGAGCGATAATAATAGTCGTTATAACCTCCTAACCGATATCGGTCACGGCGGCCAATCTCAACGAGGATTAACCACGCAGGAGATATTATAGTGCACAAGTGTCTGCGAAAACACAGGTGCACTCTCTGTTCCTTCACTCTCATAGTCCGGTGAGACAGCGACGTGACCGGAGAGAGGTCAGGCGCAGGACCAACGGCTTAACGTGCTTTTCGAGGCACGGGGGTGATTAAACCGCCAACTTCCTGACTCCGGACTGTTACTGAGTAATTTCAATATTGAAATAACCAGCCACAAATTTGAACTCTCTTGGTCCTTAGGCGGCGCATGCTACCATTAGACCAGAGTTTTTAAAGGGGGGTACTTCGATCATAGGGGGTACGCGGGAAGATTTGCGTAATGGAGGATGAACGACGGACCCGTGCGACACGCTTGTCGGCGGGCGCGCTACTGGACGTACTGTCTGATCTGAACCTGAGGGGGGGGGGGGTCTAAAGGTTCGCCCTGGAGACTTGAAAAGGGGTACGTGGAGCCATAAGTTTGAGAAACTACTAGACCATCAGTGGCGGATTTACAGTCTTGGCCGCTCTAGGCCCCAGGCCATAACTCTCAGTACTAACGCGTCATCACTTAATGTTTATCACGATTGGCCGCCTCTTATATCTGGCCGCCCTAGGCCCGGGCCTACTGGGCCTTAGGGTAAATCCGCCACTGCCATCCACGCAGTCTATAATAACCGTAGAGCGTGTATGAAAAGGATCATGAATGTTAAAAAAGCGAGTAGGTGTATAAGTACCGTGCCGTATGGCGTTCGGTTCTCTTTAATTACTCCGTTAGGAATGGCGTGAAATGACGTAACCTATCATCTTCCTAGCTTTATAACTGACTGACTGGCTCGATGGCGCATCCGGTAGTGACCCTGCCCCATTCGTATGATGAATACTTGTGTTTGTTCTGTGTCTGAGTGTTAATATCCAATATTCAAGTATTACAAATATTTGTAATACCCTTGTTGTTTCTGATATCCGTAACACAAGTGCTTAAGCTACTTACCTCGGAGTCAGATCAATGTATGTTGATGATCGGATATATAAATATATTTATAAATCTTATCTAGTCGGGGTCCGCTTAGACAATGCGCGCCAGCGATTTCAACTTCGCTAACGCTCGTATCGCGCCACAGACTTATTCGGGTGGACAAATCGGGAACTAACTCCGAGTTCCGCACTACAAGTTCTTAGTAAACAAGTTTGTGGCGAACCCTGACAGAACCTTCACCCAAGTAAGGAAACCACATAAATTGTGTCATGATTGTACCACTGTATTTTTTTGTAATACATACACACACACTGACACACCAATTCCCTAGCTCCAAACTAAGCTTATGCTTGTGCTATGGATACTAGATGAACGGATAGACATACTTAAATACGTTTATAAACATACATGACTCGAGTAAAAATACTAAAAATTTCCATGTTCATCACACGAAACATTTGCCTTTAGCGGGATTTGAACCTGCGACCTTCTTCTGTTTCTCCGAACACTCGACCAACGGGCCTGTCAAATGTATGTATGATATATTCCGTCATCGCCGGCAGGTACCAGGGCAGCGTGCTCGCGCTCACGTTCCTGACGTACATGACGTACCACCTGACACGCAAGCCCATCTCGGTGGTGAAGAGCGTGCTGCACCGCAACTGCAGCGAGCTGACGCCGCCGCCGGACGTCGACCCCGCGCAGCCGGACTGGTGTGATTGGCCGCCGTTCAGTAAGTAACTAACTTAATTTGACGCGGCAGTAAGTAGTGAGGGAGTTACTGACGAGTGTGACGGGCGTCAACCAGGGTTGGTGTACCGTTGGACGGGGACTGGTGTGATTGCCCGCCGTTCATTAAGCACCTAACTACCTTACTAAGTTGCTGCAGCGGCCCAATAGCCATGTTACTGACGGTTGTGACGAATGAGGAGCTGACGCCGCTGCCGGGGCGAAGCTTGTGCAGCAGATAGACTGTAGGGGGGTGACTGCAGTTTAGTGAGTGACGTGGATGTTACTGACGAGTGTAACAGTTTGAAAGTTGCCCTGAAATTACGCTGGCCGTTTTCGTAAACTGATTGACCTACAGGTTGCGAGTTGCCAGCTGCCGCCCTCTTAGTGACGTTATTAATCGCCCAAGAAATAACCTGTCTGAGTTGGCGTGCTCTGAGAAATCATAACGTATATGCCGTATCTGACATAACATATCTAATGTGTATGAGTAACTACCGAGTTTCTTGCCGGTTTCTTCTCGGTAGATGCAACATTCCGAACCGGTGGTAGATTCATATTATTAGTTTATTTTCCTGTTGAATTGACGATTTCGAAATGTTTGTTTCAAACCTATATAAATAAAGAGTATTTTGACTTTGAATTTGACTTTGACTATGACCAGTCTGACAGTCAGTCAGTCAGTACGTTCCGTATCTGACTTACACGTCGTATTTGATATATTTGACTGTGTTTCTGTCTCTTTCGCAGACACGACGGACGCGAACACGCTGCTCGGCGCGCTCGACTCGGCGTTTCTGTTCTCGTATGCGGGCGCCATGTTTGTTTCTGGTGAGTGGGGGTGATTGCGTAGGGGTTAAGTTGCGAAAGGGTTCCTAGGGAGTGGCAGTATTTTTAATGTATATATGATTTTATGTCTGGGTGTGGAGTGAGCGCGGATGCCATTCTCCCATTAAAAGTTACTTTATTATTAACTTGTACCTAAGGGTACATTATTTGACGGTTTTTTTTCGGATCCCAGTTCCCATGTTGGACGGGGCATCTAAACTGTTCTTGCCTAGCATGTAAAAAAAATCAAAAACTATTTATTCATAGAATACAAGTCTTTTAGTCAAGTCTTTGTCCCATGTTGGTCTGGGACTTAGTCCATGTTAATCTGGGACAAAAAAAAAGGATGTGCCAACGGTGGTTCCTGCCTAGCATGTCGTAAAAGGCGACTAATGGTATATCGGGTTTTGGGTGTGTGATTGTGTAGGCGACAGGTTGGCCGCTTGTCACTCCTTTTTCACAATTTTCAATCTAACCCAGCCCGGCTTTATTTTTGGCTTAATGTGGTTGAAGGGGCATGCTGCTCCTTTGACTCTGCCTACCCCTTCGGGGATTACGGGCGTGATGTTCATGTGTGTGTTGTATGCCTGGGAAGGGTAGGAGGACTATTAAAGACTAGTGATGCCGAACTATCGATAGTTTCGCTATCGATAGTTGACCTTGAAAATCAGTTAGAATATCGATAGGACTATCGATAGTATCGATAGCTTAGATCCAGGCAACACTATTGCAGAAAGCAATACTATCGATACTATCGATAGTATCGATAGGTTATCGATACTATTGATATGACGTCAACTATCGATAGACTATCGATAGACTATCGATAGTTGACTATCGATCGGCATCACTATTAGAGACCTTACCACAGCTCTCTAATAGTCCTCCTAGCCCAGCCCTAACAGTCTCCTGTGCCCATCTTCCCAGGCATGGTGGCCGAGCGGGTGGACCTCCGCTACTTCCTGAGCCTCGGGATGCTGGTCTCCGCAGCGTTCTGCTACATGTTCGGCGTGGGGCGCACGTATAACGTGCACAACATGACCTACTACCTGGTCGCGCAGGTGAGAGGAGATAATACGGGGTGTGGGCGATAGATGGCGTTGTTAGGTATTTTTTTTGTTATTGTTACATTAGTGAAGTTTGTTAGGAGTAGGCGATAGATGGCGCTGTTAAACACTTTTGTTCTTGCTGCTGGCGTTTGTAAGGTAGTACTACATTTTTGTTAATGCTACTGCTTTAAGTGAGCAAATAGTACTCGGTGTTGACAGAGCGCTGTATCATATGCTCCTGCTTTAAACAGGACTACCTACATCAGTGGCGGACTAAGCCTGTTTCAGGCCTGGGGCGTCAAAGATCTGTACGAGGTCCCTAGTAGGGGTACGAGCAGTGTAGCTTGACTGAAATGGGGGGGGAGGTCCACTGTTTGATGTAGGATGATTACATCAACTTGGAGATAACCGCCCCCCGGTTAGTCCGTCACTGACCTACATAGACTTCCATCGCGTAGGAAAAGGAAATTGCGGCACAACAAAAGGGTGACGGGCTGGTACCGGATGGTGTCAATAGATGGCGTTGTTAAACACTTTTGTTTTGCATGTACTAGTTACAGCGGGTCTAAATTGTATCGCTATTGATATTATTAGATTATTACCATTTCTCAAGAGAAACTCCTTCGACTCTACCCTTGCTTCCCTCGTGCGCAGGCCGGCGCTGGTATCGCCCAGACGACGGGGTGGCCCGGCACCGTGGCGATAGTTGGCAAGTGGTTTGGAAACTCGAAGAAAGGACTCATCTTCGGTATATGGAACTCGCATACGTCTGTCGGGAATATACTGGGTGAGTCAACTTGTTGTGGTAAACACGACAGCACTTCACTGCGGAGTCTTATTCCGTTGTGATAAGGGCTGTTTTGCAACCAAATTTTTAGTCTGATGTGCTGCCGTCTGTACATTACGTCACATTTGGTCAAAGAAATAGCTAGACTCTGTGACAGAGGCAGGTGGTCAATTAAAGGTGACACTGTGCGGCAAGGGGTATAGGGGTATATAGGCTTTCAACGAAATGTGACATGGTGTTAGATCATAAGGGTAGGAGGGGGTTTGCGAAATGTGACGTTATGTAACAAGGGGTAAAGATAAAGAGGGGGTCAAAAGTTTGCATGAACATGAAAATGATTTTAGTTAGTGAATGAGAGAGTGACTCATAACTCTAAACGGGTGCTTATTAAGTAAACCTTAGGGGGTGGGGTCAACAAAATGTGACAATGTGGGACAAGAGGCAAGGGGTCAAAGGCTTAGTAACATCGATAAATAATGTCACAAGAGGCGTTTAACATTGTGTAGTGAAACTTGCATGTTTTCGGGGTTAATTTTTTTGTTTAATCCCCGGCGAATGAAGTCGCGGGTAACTAGTGTTGTCTAATTCGCCAGGAACCCTACTGGCGGACCGCTACGTGGAGTCGGACTGGGCGCTCTCGTTCGTGTACCCGGCGCTGGTGATGGGCGCTGCGGCGGCGCTGGTGTGGCTGCTGCTGCCGCCCGAGCCGCGCCACGTGGGGGTCGCGCTGGCGCCGCCCGCGCCCCGCCTGGAGGTGAGTGACGGCACTCGAGCGAGCGTGTACTGGCGCCAAGCGTCGGGGGTAAACGACCCGGCGCCTGGTGTTGGGGGTCACGTCCTCCCCCTAGATCGTGTAGATACCCGGCGCTGGGGTTGGGGGTCACGTCCTCCCCCTAGATCGTGTAGATACCCGGCGCTGGGGTTGTCGGTCACGTCCTCCCCCTAGATCGTGTAGATACACGGCGCTGGGGTTGGGGGTCACGTCCCCCCCCTAGATCGTGTAGATACCCGGCGCAGGGAGTTGGGCGTCACGCCCTCCCCCTAGATTGTGTAGGTACCCGGCGCTGGTGACGGGGGTCACGACCCCCTCCCCCCGTGAGACCGAGGCAGTGCAAACAGGACACTATCGTGGATCATAGTCAATCTATCAGCGATTATGAGGTGGGTTTTGAGGGTCCAAAAATCCCTCTTAGCACTCGACGAAGAAAAACGTCTTTTCTACTTTATTGTACCCATTCCCCTTGTAGTGGCTACAGCCCTCGGCTCTCCTCCTACCGCAGCGTGGCGCGTACAAGCATCCTTGGCACCTTCGTTGGTCATAGACAATATATCAGGAACTATGATTGGGTTTTAGGGTCTCCCCCGGAAAATGTATTCAAAATCGAATAATGACGTTATACTTTTTTTGTACTCCACCCATGTGGAAGTTATAATGTTTGTTACTACCGTCATTATAAAGCTTTACCTACGCTCATATCACCATCTCATGAGAGGTTACTACCAAGCACTCCCAGCTGGGGGCCGTTGCAACTTGTTGGAGTTTCGTGTTATTAATTTTTTGAGGTGATGTTCTGAATTTTAGGAAATGACTAAAACACTTAGGCAAACAAACTTCTATTTTTGTTCCACCATGCCTTGAAAATAAGTCATCATCATCTTCCTAGCGTTATGTCCCTTGTTTGGACGGGGTCCGCTTAGACCATGATCCGGGATTTAGTAAGTCTGATAATTACATTGAAGCGACTGCCGATCTGACCTTCGTAACCCTAAGATAGGGGAACCAGACTGTTTGAATTTACAGGTTTCATCACGATGTTTTCCCTCACCGTCAGGCTAGTGGTATAAATACGTACATAGATTTGAAAAATTCAAAGATACATGCCAGGGTTTGAACCCGCACTCCTCCGTTAAGAGGCGCGTGTCCTTACCATTGAGCTACCACCGCTCGATGCCTTGAAAATAAGTAATAAATAAATTTGACTGGCTCGATGGCGCATTCGGTAGTGACCCTGCCCCATGCGCCAAGAGTTGTGGGTTCGATCACTCAGGACAAACATTCGTATGATGAATACTTGTGTTTGTTCTGTGTCTGGGTGTTATTATATCTAATATTCAAGTATATACTTGTAATACCACTGTTGTTTCTGATATCCGTAACACAAGTGCTTAAGCTACTTACCTCGGATTCAGATCAGTGTATGTGATGTAGTGTGATATTTAAGTTATAATTAATATTTCGTCCACACACACACATAACGCCCATAATCCCCGTAGGTAGGGTAGGCAGAGTCAAAAGGACAGCAGGCCCCTTTAACCACATTCAGCCAAAAACTAAACTGGGCTGGGTTAGATGGAAAATTTTGAAAAAGTAGTGACAAGTGGCTAGCTTGTCGCCCACACAATCACATACCCAAAACCCAATATACCATTAAACGCCTTTTACGACATGCTAAGCAAGAAACACAGTTTTCAAATTTTTTTTAATTCCCAGACCAACACGGGACATATTTCCATATCAGTCTTATACAAGTCTTATTAGTTATGTCAATCATAGTGTCGCGGAAATCATCTTGTCCGAAACTGGCTAACTGTCTTTGAATTTGATTGATTGAAATTGAATGTTTACCCATAATTATTTTATTGTACCTTCTTTTTTTTTTGTTGTCTCATATTGTGGTCAATAAATGTCTTTCCTTTCTTTCTTATTATTATTATTTTGGTTGCTAAATCCTGCATCATGGTCTAATAAACAGAACCTGACTTAGCACAGGATATATCGCTAGGCAGATGATGAAGATGGATGAGTATTTTGGTTGCAGCCCGGCCGCCAATCCCGGTCTGACAGTGAAAATGAAGACACAGCTGAGGTCATAGTCGGAGATCAGGTGAGCTCTCCCCCCCGCCAGCACGCACCAAAATAGTAGCGTAGATACTAAAATAACCACCATTTTTGTTATTAATTGCATGTAATTGGAGCGTTGGATTAATTATAAATAAATGAATACGCAAGGAAAAGGTATTTGAGACTTTTAATTAAATTATGATTTTTAAATTATAGCCAAGATAGTATATATTTTTTTATATAATTGATAATTAGTTCATTCAGTTCAGTTGTAATTTAACTAAGTGAGTAATCTTCCAGTGTTCTGTGGACCCCTGGGGGACCGTAAGCTTGTTTTAGTGGGGTGTACCCCCTAAGAGGGTTAAAATAATTGGTGGTTTCGACTGAAACATAAAAAAAACATCGCATCACCAAATTTGGGCAACACTCATATTCTATTAAGTTCGAGAAAGATTTTTCTGAATATAACATTTTGGAATATACAGTAGGATTACTTTATTATTGAAAATATTTAAATTTGTGTTTTGATAGTGAATTTAATCCCCCCTGCACCGCCCCTCACTCACTAGTTGTGCCCCCTAACGCCACTCGCACGCACGCTAACAGCATGTCTCGTTGCAGACGGCGAGCCTGCGCCCCAACAGGCACTCCGCCAACAACCCTCCGGTGAGTCATTCATTCACTCATTTATTAAACCGTTCACTCATTCATCCATTCACCTGTTGCTAATTTTTTCACATGTTATTACTCATTCATTCACTTCGTTCATTCAATAAAATTGTCATTGTAAAGCTAAAATAGATTCATAAAGTACCCTTTATTGATTATTTTATTATATTTAATGATTAATTTGGAAAAAAAAATCTATTGATATTGCCGATAGTCCTACTACCAATCAGCTATCGAAAAGCTATCGTATCGCTATTTAATCGATTTAGATTTTCCGACTAAGCAATCGATACAGAGGCTACTGAGACCATTGAACGTTTTTTAATTTATTAGCAACAAGACTATTGAAAAAAACGTCTTCAGTATTGTCACGTTTAGGATCGATCGTTATCAGCATTATCGATACTGATAACACTATTGATACTGTGAATAGTCGACACTATCGGTGATATAATACACCGATTATCGCTTCGCTATTCGACTATTCACCAACAACCTTTTTAGCCGACACCCGACGAGGCGACTCGGCTTGATGGCCTTTATACATGTTCGATCAAACGTCATCTAGTGACGTAGTAGTCATATCGATATCGATATTGAAACAGACTCGATAGATCTATCCATAGTCGATAGATCTATCCATAGTCCTATCGATGCTACCGACTATATTAATAGTCCCATAGCTATAGGCACTTTCGATACTCATTAACCCTATAGCCACTATAGACCATATCAATAAACCTATCAATACTGTCAGTAGTCCGACCAATATCTAGGGTTGCCAACTGTACTGTTTTAAACAGTATTATACTGTTTGTCACTAAATTATACTTTTTACTGTTGAACAAAAATAAAGTATACAAAATATTGTTTTCAGCATCAAAATGCAAACATATTATTATGTGTTATACTTAGACGCTCACAAAAATTTGTTTTTACTTAGGGGGCGCATTCAGTCATATTTATTTAAATCAATGAATAAATAAAATACTGTTAATTTTTCTAAAATACTGTTTGAAATTTTTCATAGACCTATATATATTATTTCTTGTAAAAAAACGTTGGCAACCCTACCAATATCTATCGTCCGACTATCGCTTCGCTATTCGACTATTCACCAAGTTACCATTTATAACTATTGCCTCTCCAGCCGACCCCCGACCAGGCGACGGAGCAGACGGCGCTGCTCTCCGGCCGGTCGTCTCGCTCGCACGGCACTAGCGCCGTCTCGCTCTCGCGCGCGCTCGCCATCCCGGGCGTGGTGGAGTTCTCCCTGTCCCTCTTCTTCGCGAAGCTCGTCAGCTACACGTTTTTATATTGGTTGCCGATGTATATCAAGACTAGTAGTGAGTGGATTATTATTTATTGTTACATACCGTCATGCTAATCAGAGGAATATATGGTCTGTTGGATTCTGACCTCTGAGTACTGAAACCAATGGAGATGATATAATATTCTATAGGAACAATCTGCTATACAAATATGATTAATATCGATGTTGTAGTCATAAACCTCTATCTATCTCTTTTTAACAAGTCTACAATACTGCACGTAAAAAGAGACAACAATATATTTGACTTAACTATTTTTGGTAACATCGTCAAGTGACGTCATAAAAATACTTAAGTGAAGCCGGTTTACCATTTTGGTTTATCGCTTTAAGTTGTCAATGTCAGAATTTGCAGTGTATTGTGCCAATATTGATCAAATTTGTGATTCTAACTTAATCTAACTTGTAACATTCAGAAACATCGTCACAAATAAATTGTTCAGAGACTTATAGTATATAAATAAGTAAAGTGGAATGACACTGCACAAAGGCGCCATATTTGTTTCTCACTCAAATTGGGCTTCACTTTTTCGAAGTTATGCCATCTCCATTGGTAACAGTACTCAGAGATTCTGACAGACAGGGCTGTCAGCCCTCCTCTTTATTAGGAACACTTTGGAAATTCATGCAATGTAGATTAGTAATTACAATATTGTAAATTTTCGCATTTAAAAGAGTAACTATCCAGTTTCTTACCGGTATCTTCTCAATACAGTCTACCTTCCGGACCAGTGGTAGTATTTTCTTTTCTGCACACATTGATATAAATGTGGGTGTTGAGAGAAATGAAACGTAAGGCGAATGAATGAGACGAATGAACAAAAGAGTGAGATACGACGAATGAGTGAAGGAGCGAGAGACGAAGAGTCTGCTAGAAACGACGAAAGGATTAAGGACGCTCTAAATAATTATTTGTAAAAGTATTTTTACAATACAAGAAATTCACCGAGAAGAGATTAGTTTTCTTCTAACCCCTATACCCTACATAAATAAAGATATTTTGAATTTGAATTTGAATCATACTTTCATGAATCACCGGAGGCTCCAGAAATCACATCCAGCATAAAATATTTGGTTACATTTGTGAAAACAACGGACAAGTGGCTAGCTCGTCGCCCACACAATCACGAATCTAACTAACTAAACTTCACGCCACTCCCCTAGCGGGGTAGGCAGAGAGAACCGAACGCCATATGGCACGATCCTTACACACCTCACTCGCCTCTTCAACATTAATGATCCTTTTCATACAAGCTCTACGGTTTTTATGACTCCTAACATCACCTTCTGTTAACACACGACCAATGTGGTCGTGTTCAATCACGAACCAAATAGATTATTAGTTTTTTTTTTTAAACCGGCAATCAGTTTCTTTTATATGTATAAAGGTTATACGGCCTAAACCATTAGATGTATTTTTTCCACCCTCCAGCCAAAATGACCCCAAAGGAGTCCAGCGACCTCAGCACCGCGTTCGACGTCGGCGGCATCGTCGGCGCCATAGCCGCCGGCCTGCTCGCCGACCGCACGCGCTGCCCCGCGCTCGTGTGCGCCGCCTTCTACGTGCTGTGCGTGCCTTCGGTGAGTGTGGTGACGTAGCGGAAGCGTCAGCGTAGCGAGCGAGAACGTCAACGTAGTCCTGACGTAGCGAGCGAGAGCGTCAGCGTGGTGGCAGACAATGAGCGAGACCGTCAGCGTGGTGGCAAAAGTGTTGAGCGAGAGCAGGGTGGCAGACAGGGAGCGAAAGCGTCAGCGTGGTGGCTGACGTGCCGAGCGAGGTCGTCAGCTAGGTGCAGACAGTGGGAGGCTGGCCCAGCGAACTAGCAGAGACTCAAGACTACTTTAGTCACTATCGGTTTCGGTTAGAACTAGACTAGAAAAATTCTGACCCCCCTTCCCTCCTGTGTAACGCGCCATCTGGGGGCACGGCAGTGCCCCCGCCAAGTCGAGCAAAAAAGCGTCACGGCCGTACCATCCTTTTCTCGAAGCAATTCAGGCCATTTTCGACCCCCTGTAACTTTGTTGTGGATAAAACTAGAAGACTGAATTTTCAGTAACCATGCAGGCATTGTAAAGACACGGTATATTTCAAATTTCATTCAATTTTAACCAGTAGTTTAAGAATTATAATGGGTCAAAGTTTCTTAATTTTGTCACTGACTGACTGACCGATCATCAAAATTCTAAGGCACTTCTAGCAGACCTAGAAGCTTCAAATTTGGAATATAAGTAGTGTTTGGTGTATGAACTAAGGAAAAACTTAAATATTTGGGGGCACGGTAGTGCAACCGCTAAGTCTAGCAAAATTTTTCAATTTCGGTCCAGTTTTATAAATATTTAACTACTTACTTAAATAACTTTGTAATACCATATAAATATTAAGGCGCACGGTAGTGCCCCCGCCAAGTCGAGCAAAAAAGCGGCACGGCCGTACTATATCCTTTTCTCGAAGCAATTCAGGCCATTTTCGATCCCCTGTAACTTCGTTGTGGATAAAACTAGAAGACTGAATTTTCAGTAACCATGCAGGCATTGTAAAGACACGGTATATCTCAAATTTCATTTAATTTGAACCAGTAGTTTAAGAATTATAATGGGTCAATCAAGGTTTCTTAATTTTGTCACTCACTGACTGACTGACTGACTGACTGACTGACTGACCGATCATCAAAATTCTATGGCACTTCTAGCAGACCTAGAAGCTTCAAATTTGGAATATAAGTAGTGTTTGTTGTATGAACTAAGAAAAAACTTAAATATTTGGGAGCACGGTAGTGCAACCGCTAAGTCTAGCAAAATTTTTCAATTTCGGTCCAGTTTTATAACTACTTACTTAAATAACTTTGTAATACCATATAAATATAAAGGCGCACGGTAGTGCCGCCGCCCAGTCGAGTAAAATTTTTCAATTTCGGTCCAGTTTTCTAGATACATAACTGCTTAAATAACTTTGTAATCCCATATAAATATAGGCGCACGGTAGTGCCCCTGCCAAATCGAGCAAAAAATGTGTATTCCCGTCATGCGAATTCATTCCGCAATTTCAAGTCTTACAGTTACAAGTCTGGGCGGTTTACATCTAATTAATGTCAACTTTGGAAGTGTTAAAGCGCAGGAATCCTCAATTTGTGAATACAACAGACCAAGAAGCATAATTTATCGTCCAGATTTGTCAAAAATTGTAACATCAAAGCCTCCCAGAAAGACGCATAGAGACAGGCAGTGGGCTCTTAGAAAAACTGTAGCTGAAGCTCAAGAAGTAGTACCGGAAAAGAGAAAACGGAAGGCTACCTACAAAAATAAGAAAAGTTCATATGTCAGAGAGAGGGCTTTAAGAAAATTCGTAGATATACATATATACAATAAGTAGAAGGTACCGAAAAGAAAAAAAAGGAGAACTGGCTACAAAATACAAAAAGAAATGAGATCCCATCAAAAACAATACTTGTCAAAAAAACCAAGTCTCGCAACTCAGTTGTTCTACGGTAAAAAGTTGTGAGATCCATGTAATACCAAGTCGGTTATTAATATATTCAGTCTCTACTTTAGTGACTTTCTGTCTTAATACGTCCAGTCCCTAAGACCACGATCGTGGTCCATAACAATTGAAAATCAATTGTGTCTGGAATCGGACTCGGCCATTGCATGAAAACACGTGTAAATTAAATTATTTAGTGCGATGGCCAAGTCAATATATTTATGTAAAACATTAAAGATTTTTAATATTGATATGCATCACTATAAGATGCTGTTAATACAATAAGAACGTAACAACTTAATGCTTCGAGTACGGAGATTCCAGACACAATTGATTTTCAATTGTTATGGACCACGATCGTGGTCTTAGGGACTGGACGTATTAAGACAGAAAGTCACTTAAGTAGAGACTGAATATATTAATAACCGACTTGGTATTACATGGATCTCACAACTTTTTACCGTAGAACAACTGAGTTGCGAGACTTGGTTTTTTTGACAAGTATTGTTTTTGATGGGATAATGTTTTCCTATAGTTTTCACGTACTCCTAACACTCCCGCCCCTATAACGCATCGTAACGTTTAACAAGACCCCCCCCCCACCCCCCAATTGCGTTACTTAATTCTTGAACGCCCCCTTAGTCGCGAGTTAAGTTTTGAAATAGCCAATACATACATAGGCTTGTGTTATTAGTATCGTTCGCAATAAAACGAAAGACTAAGTTATGTTAAGACTTAGTTTTGGGGTTCGCTTAAATTTGTTGAGACTCGAGGTCTGGCTTCAGGTTTCCGTAAATTCTAGTCGTTCGTTGAGTAATTGCCGTAATGTTGTGTCGCAGCTGCTGGTGTACCAGTGGTGGGGCGCGGCGTCGGTGGCGGGCGGCGCGGCGCTGCTGCTGCTGGCGGGCGCGCTCGTCAACGGGCCCTACGCGCTCATCACCACCGCCGTCAGCGCCGAGCTGGGTGAGTCGTGCGGCACGCGACAGGCGACGTGCGACGTGTGACGTGCGACGTACGACATGCGACGTGTGACGTGCGACATGCGACGTGCGACATGTGACGTGCGACGTGCGACATGTGACAAGCGACATGCGATGTGCGACGTGCGACATGCGACGAGCAACATGTGACGTGCATCATGCGACGTGTGACGTACGACATGCGACGTGCGACATGCGACGTGTGCCATGCGACGTCTCACATGCGACATGCGACATGCGATATGCGACGCATGTGTTGTCGTTTGGTGCAGCTGTTTATGTACCAGTACTCGTTACCATTTGTCAGTCGGTCCGATCCGTAACTTACTTTTACTCTCTGGCAGGTACTCACAGCTGCCTGGCGGGCAACGCGCAGGCGCTGGCTACAGTCACCGCCATCATCGACGGCACCGGAAGCGTCGGTAAGGCGCCTTATACACACAACACAACACTTGCTTCTTATTTTTTCTATCTATAGTTGTTAGCAAGAGTCATAAAAACCGTAGGGCTTGTATGAAAAGGATCATGAATGTTGAAGAGGCGAGTGAGGTGTATAAGGACCGTGCCGTATGGCGTTCGGTTCTCTCTGCCTACCCCGCTAGGGAAGTGGCGTGAAGTTTAGTTAGTTAGTTTTAACCTAATATAAGAAAATCATATAGTAATTCTACTTAATATAAAACAAAATCGTCGCCACTTAGCATTTAGAGTAATTCGCTTTTGCACACACCTTTATTGAGATATAGCAGCGCCCCTCGGTTTTACCCGCGTAGCTCCCGTTCCCGTGGGAATACGGGGATAAAATATAGCCTATGTTACTCGCTGATAAAGTAGCTTTGTATTGGTAAAAGCCTTCGGTGCCTTTTCAATTGAAGCAAACAAACAATCAGATCTTTTCTCTTTATAACATTAGTGTGATAAGTCACACGTTGCTAAATCTATATCTATTTTACTAAGATAGCCGTTAGTATTTCGTATGTAAACGTAGTAATAATTTGTACCCTCCTACGTCGCAGGAGCAGCCATAGGCCCCATGCTAGCCGGCGTGGTCTCGTCCTCCGGGGACTGGGCGCGCGTGTTCTACATGCTGGTCGCGTGCGACGCGCTGGCGCTGCTGCTGCTGCTCAGGTGACTATCAGTCAGTCAGTTAGTTAGTCAGTCAGTCAGTCAGTCAGTCAGTCAGTTAGTCAGTCAGTCAGTCAGTCAGTCAGTCAGTCAGTCAGTGCAGTGTCTGGCCCTGTTATTGCAGCTCAGTTCAATATTTTATTTCCATCCTATTAACCATCGATAATACTTAAAGACACTAATTGACCCAAATATTAATAATTATTCTTCTAAGCATTGCTCCGTATTTGGAGCGAGTCTGTAAAAATAAATAATAAATAATTCATTTTTTCAGACAACTAAAAGTCCATAGTTGACAGGCCCGTTGGTCGAGTGGTTAGAGATGGCCACGAAGCCAAGGTTCGCGGGTTCGAATCCCGCTAGGGGCAAATGTTTCGTGTGATGATCATGGACATTTGTTCTCGAGTCATGTATGTTTATAAACGTATTTAAGTATGTCTATCCGTTCACCTAGTATCCGTAGCACAAGCTTTTAAGTTTAGTGTGGAACTAGGAAATTGGTGTGTCAGTCTAGAGAATTTATTTATTTATCATTTTATAGTGTTAGTAACAGAGATCTTATAACTAGTGTTAGTATACAATTATCAATGAATTAATATTATTATTATATTTAATTCACGTAATATATTCGACTGGCTCGATGGCACATTCGGTAGTGACCCTGCCCCATACCACTACTCCGCGTAATTTTCGTAAAAAGGGATTCAAAGTTTTATACTTTTGTAAGATCACGCCCATAATCCCCGAAGTAGGTAGTAGTAGGCAGAGTCAAAGGGGCAGCATGCCCCATCAACTACATTCAGCCAAAAATAAAGCCGGGCTGGGTTAGATGGAAATTGTGAAAAAGCAGTGACAAGCGGCCAACCTGTCGCCTACACAATCACACACCCAACCCGATATACCATTAGTCGCCTTACGATACGCTAGGCAAGAACCACAGTTGTCATATTCTTTTTAAGTCCCAGACCAACATGGGACAGTGGGCTGGGTTGGATGGTAAGCTGTGAAAAAGGAGTGACAAGTGGCTAGCTCGTCGCCTACTCAGTCACATACCCAAAAGCCCCTAGTAGTAGTTATACTTCACGTATTAATATAAAGATTATAATTTCTCTCCTACAGGATAGCGAAGTCAGAAATAGTGAAATACCGCCAGGAGAGGCGGCTGCGGGGCGGCGCGCGCGTCGTCAGGATAGAGTGAGACGGAGATATCTATCGGTCTCCCTCCTAGGAGGAATTAGACGGACTTTTATACGTGTGTACTGAGTTCTATCAACTGTAATTTTAACAACAACTTTACGCCTGTATAGCGGTGGTAGCTCATGGTAAGGACACGTGCCTCTTAACAGAGGAGTGCGGGTTCAAACCCGGGCACGTACCTCTGGATTTTTCAAGTCTATGTACGTATTTATACCACTAGCTCGACGGTGAAGGAAAACATCGTGATGAAACCTGCAAATTCAAACAACTTTGGATTTGTAACCATCATACAACAGAAAACATACTTCATAATAACCGTTGCTATACTAAGCTAGGTTATTGAATAAGTATTATTATAATTATATTTCTAATTAGATCAATTTTTATCATTTATTTATGTGAAATATTTTTTGTATTAATTTGATTTTATTTTAATGAGTTTAAGGGGTTTAAATTGTACACTAGATGGCGTGATAGTGACGTAAGATCTCGCTACCATTATGATTGATTCGTTAACGGCAGTGGTTCCCTCCCAACCTTTTGTGACTGAGAACCACTCACAATTAATTATTGTTAGCGGGGACCATGTGGTTTATAATAAATTGAAACATTTTAAAAATAACCTTTTCATCATTTAAACCGTATAACATTTTTAAGTCTCTCGCAGACCGAATTGTATGCCTCGACCACTGATGGTCCGCGGACCACAAGTTGGGAGCCACTGGTTTATGGGAGGGAACTCAGTACCCTTTTTTTCCGCCCGGAGAATTGCGTTGCGCATGCCACCTCGCCTCGGGGGATGAGATGGTTATGTGGGACTCCCAGAGATTAGGAGATCTGCATCAGGAGACCCCCTCTCCGGCCAAGATGGTAGCGGCCGGGGTATACCCACTAAAACTCCGGGATGCATCCTCCACGCCGACTGAGGCTTCGCGGGTGTCCGTAAGGAATCCTCCGCTAGGCCTCAGCGTCAGCCCGCTATCGGCGCCCGCGCATACGGTGGAGACGACCGGATGCGCATGCAGTCGTCTCCCCAGTCGGGGCGGTCCGTTAAAGGGCCATCTATAAAGTACGTCACACGAATTTCATTATTTTTTTATTCCCATCCCCGTCCTTGTCACAGCTGGTCACATTTGTGGGACTCCCCCCTCCCTGGTGTGACATCACATGTTTTGCAATTTTACATCCAGAAATTGCAAATTATTATGATATATTAGATTTTGAAACGTGATGTCACGAAACTTAGGACCCCTCCCACCCCTTGTCACACCATGTCAAATATCGTAGACCCCCTCCGTCCCCCTTTACGTGTGACGTACTTTATGGATGGCCCATAAGCGCGAGTCAGACCCCCCGACCCTGACCCGGGACCCACCAGGAGAGACGTGCTACGAAACCCAGGTCAGGAACTCGGTCACACCTCAATGCGTCGGCGGGAAGTTAGATGAGTGGATGAGTGGGGGATGTGTTTGCTATGACGCAATTTTCTATTACCCCAATAGATTTATTGCGTAAACGCAAATTTGTTAGATTACCGTCGTTAGGTTTGACTGGCTCGTTGGCGCATTCGGTAGTGACCCTGCCCCATACGCCAAGAGTTGTGGGTTCGATCCCCACCCAGGACAAACATTTGTGTTATTAATACTAATATTAAAATATATATTTGTAATACCACTGTTGTTTCTGATATCAGTAACACAAGTGCTTAAGCTACTTACCTCAGAATCAGATCAATGTATGTGATGTAGTCTGATATTTAATCATTTATATTTTATTTAGATCACGTCAATAAGTCAATCATATTATGACAAGATCGTCAATCACGGTCACGCCATCTACTGGATATTTTATTTTGAAAAACCCTCTTTAAGTTAAAAATCCAAAACCTATGTTAGTATACAAAATCATCTGTACTGATGTCGACTTATTTTGCAGTTACTGTGGAAAAATATATCAATTGGGATCTTTCTGAGAATTCAAATTGCGAGCGCTTATGACATATCTGCGTATTATTTATCTGTAATGCCATTGGTTGGCATGGTACATTATATTATACATACAGAATAATGTATATTTGGTGCTAAGCTTAAACGCCGTTTGTTATAGATTTTAATATCCATATTTACTTACTAATATTATAAAGCTGTGGAGTTTGTTTGCTTGAACGCGCTAATCTCAACTACTGGTCCGATTTGAATAATTATTTCAGTGTTAGATAGCCCGTTTATCGGAGAAGGCTATACGCTATATAAAATTAACTGTAAACACGGGTGAAACCGCTGACACAGCTAGTATGAAATATGGGGACTCGGTACTAAGTACCAGGGTTGATCGTAATAATTAAGCAGTAATTGAGAGCTGGGACTATTTATACTTTGATACTTAAAATCGTACCGATTGGCGTATATAGATATTAATTTTTCTTTAATAGTATAGGCAAAATTCATTATCCCATATTTATTTAAATAAGGGTTGATTAGATTTTAATTTTTCTTTTATGTTATAGAGACAATTCATTATGTCCCATTTAATTAAGGGCTGATTTTTCAACTGTCAGACATAAAATAGCTCGAAGAAAATCGATGGAAAATTGTGAAAAAGTAGTGACAAGTGGCTAGCTCGTCGCCTACATGATAAATGCATTTTGTCTGCTTTTCGAAAAATCAGCCCTAAATATATGATTACTATACAGGGTGATTTATATATTTAATTTTTGATTGACAGACCTTTTGGTCTATGGTTAGAGACGTTGGCCATGATATAAGAGCGTAGGTTCGAATGGCTAGAAGTATACATTTCGTGTGATGAACATGGACATTTGTACTCAGGTATACCACAAGCATAAGCTTAGTTTGGAACTAGGGAATTGGTGTGTCAGTCAAATTGTGTTTTTTTAATATCAATCGGTTATTCCTTCCTCTTTTTTATTTTAGAGGTGTGGTAATGATCATCTTATCCCAATTATAAATTAAAAAAAAATGTTTTTAAAGTATACTCATTTCATTTCATAAAAGAGGTCATCCATAAAGTACGTCACACGTAAGGGATGGGAGGAGTTTTTATTTATTTATTTATTTATTAACTCTCACTAACAACACATACATAAAGCATTTACAGTAGTACACTAAGTTTCGTGACATCACATTTCAAAATCCATCATATTCAATGTAAATTTGCAAGACATGGGATGTTACACTACGGAATGAGAGGAGAAGGACTGGCGCCTCAAGAGATCATGGAATTAATGTGACGTAGGTAGTTTATGGATAGCCCGTTGTAGCGAAATAAAACAATAAATTTTGAAAACAGGCCTAAATTCGTTACTATCACTATGACAAATATGTCGTCCCATGTTTACTTGCTATAAAGATACGACGATATATTTATGGTCCTTGAATAATTACCAATGATTGAAACACCGTTCTTTGAATTTTAGATTATTTTAATTGATTAGTAGAAAACTCAATTTTATAGTGTCATAGTTAACAGTAAAAACACTGACAACATCATTTTCTCTACAGCCATTCTGACATACAATAAATACTTCATGCACTGACGACTTAACAGTCCTCCTGGATTCTATGAAAAAAAGTAAGAAACCCTTCCATAGACAATACAAAGAAACAACAAAGATGCATTTAATATTGTACTACTCAAAAATATTGTTTGAAGTTTCAATTCCTTTCCAGATTATCATGCGTCCTGTGATATTTAACATATTATTCAGGATAAAAGTAACCAATGCCCTTTTAGGAGTTAAAATTTGGCGTCTAAGTCACGATCTCAAAACTGTTTGTGGTTTTGATATAAGTCACCCTGTATAGAAGCCATGTTTAAATTTTATTACGACACTAGTTTTATCGGGAAGGTGGGCCGGATTAATAATTTTGGGGGGCCCAGACCATGCAGTAATCGGGGCCCCTAGTTGAAAAATATACATTCAGTAAATAAATCAGCTATAGATTCTTATTTCGTAAAAAAAAAATCCCCTGACAAAGCAGTTTTACTTGATAAGCGGGCCCCATATCCGATGCGGCCAAGCCTCCTCAGTGTTAAGTTTAATCCGGCTCAGTGTTCAATGAACTATGACAGCCAAGTCATAACTTTGTGACGTCATAAGCGAAATACGTGTGACGTAATTAGGATGGTCCAACGTGCCACCAATGCAACTTCCAAGTGTAGAATTATTATCTTATTATTTTTACGTGTTTGACAATCAGGGAATCTCCTATTGACAGGGATTTTTATTTGTAAGTAGCATTCCATGCAGCCAACAGATTGTAAAATTGTGTTTAAGGGATATTTGGGGAGTATCTATAATAATATTTTTAGTATATACGAAAAAAATCAGTATAAAATAATTATGATAATGGTAACTTAAAAACTCACGAAGTTACAAGCGTTTGGTGTTGCTTCGTTGTCCTCGTATGATTATACACTTATCAGAAATAATACTAACGGGACTAAACGACCTTGTACCCTGTAACAAGCGATGCGCACGCGCCTTACAGGGTGTAACTTTATTTTAAGTTTTGTAAATAATATTTGGTCAAAATATAATATTTCAATCGATTCTATTAACGATTCTGTATAAACAGTTTTCAGGTCCATGATCCAAAAAATGTCTGGTTCCCCTATCTTAGGGTTACGAAGGTCAGATCGGCAGTCGCTTCAATGTAATTATCAGACTCGCTAAATCGTGGATCATGGTCTAAGCGGACCCCGTCTAAGCACGGGACATAACGCTAGGATGATGATGATAAACAGTTTTCAGGTTTCGTATATAGTAAAAATAAAGTTGTATATTGCCAGAACGGTACTAATTGCGCTAACTCGGTCTACTGCGCGTGCGTCAACGCACTTCAGTGTGCGCGGCGCACTTCAGTGTGCGCGGCGCACTGCGCAGCGAGGAGACGAGTGCCGCGCGAGCAGTGGCTATGCGCGGGCGAAGTGAGTTCTCGCCTCTGAGTACTGAAACTAATGGAGATGACATAACTACGAAAAAGTGAAGCCCAATTTGAGTGAGAAACAAATATGGCACCTTCGTGTAGTGTCATTCCACTTTACTTATTTACATACTATATTATGTCTCTGAACAATTTATAAGACGATGTTTTTAAATGTCACTAGTTAGATTATGTTATATACACAAATTTTATCAATATTGGCACAGTACACCACAAATTCCACTGACATTGACAACTTAAAGCGAGAAACCAAAATGGTAAGCCGGCTTCACTTATGTATTTCTATGACGTCACTTGATGATGTTACCAAAAATAGTTAAGTCAACTACGTTGTTGTCTCTTTTTACGTGCAGTATTGTAGACTTGTTAGAAAGAGATAGATAGAGGTTTATGAATACAATATCGATATTAATCATATTTGCATAACAGATTGCTCGTATATAACATTTGGTCGTCTCCATATGTTTCAGTACTCAGAGGTTCTCGCCCACTGCTTCGCATTTGAAGGGGCCTCTCGACCCCTTAGCAAGCATGGTTGGTAAGATGAATTTATTGGGTAGACCTTGGGAACGAAAAAAAGGGGCCTCGCTGATGCGTCTTCGCCCATTTATATATTAGTCCGCACAGGCCACTGCGCGCGAACACCTCACGGCGAGGCGGGACATTGCGCAATTTTGAGTGAACTTAATGAGTGAGTTTTGCCTGAGTTTTTGAGTTGACGCAATTCTTTTTTATTTACATCATGTTATTGGTAACTCGTTCAACGGTCGACTAAACCAAATTTTGTTGGCTGTGTTATATGATCTTGCATTTGTTTTCTATTACACTTCAAGTGTTCCAATTAACATGTAGTTATTATTAACGGTAAGTGAGGATATAATTTCTAATAACGAGATAATCTGTTTCTTGTTTTTTAATAGTCAGGACACGATACGAAGTATCAAGGTATATTTTTTTTAAACTAGATTCTGCCCGCGTGGTACATCGATGAAACATAGCCTATATGTTATTCGGGTGTATAAGCTATATTATTCTAAAGTTTCATTAAAATCTATTTAGTAGTTTTTTTGTGAAAGAGTAACAAACATCCATCCATACATACAAACATTCGCATTTATAATATTAGTAGGATAATACGTAGATACATAATCAAAAACCAACATTCATTGATTGTTTTTGTAATTTTTTACTTGAACTTGCTTTAAAATCATTCAATAGTAAGCATGGCACGCAGTGACGTCATATCGTACTAATGCCATATGAATTGTACTATCGAGATTGTTTTAAACAGTTTAAAATAAAATATTCAGAGACTATGGTGTCTACTAATATACCAGTGACAAAATATATTATATATAATTATATATATATATTTTATTTTATTTATTTTATTTATTTATTTTAATTCAAATTAAACGGCAGATGCCAATTACAATAATTGAATTACATTAATTAATTAAAATCGAATTACAAATTAATAATATTTGGGACAGCACAAACATAAACATATATATATATATATATATATTATAGGTATATATAAAAGTGATCATCATTATAAAATAACAATTCTAACGTATCCTCACTTACCGCAATTAGAAAACCAATTTAAGTATACTAATTTACGATTTTACAAATTGTATTGACAATGTAATTTAGGTATACCGGCTATCTTGTATTGTGTTCGACAATCTAATCAAATATAGTTGAAAGTCCGTACGCTAATTTATCAGAATGATACGCTAAAGATAATGACGGGACTATACCGCTGGAGGCACATGGCAACTTAAAATTTTAAGGAGCTTCTTACTTACAGTATTCGATTGTTATGCTAGGGCTTAGGTGGTCCCTGTGCTTAAGGGCCACCAAGGGGCCCCATGAGCTGGAGTCCAGGCATTCTGCCGATCCTACAATCCTATAGTTGCGCCTCTGCTTATTACAAAAAATACCATTTTGCATTTATTTAATATTTGTAAGAAAACATAGATTTCTATTCGATTCTCAATATTAATTATTAAATTTATAAATATAAATATTTAAAAAAAAATTTTTTTGGACCATCCAATAATATTAAAATGAATATCATTCGATTTTGAAAGATTGAAATTGTATAGTAATATCATGAATTTAAGTACTGACAGACCAATTAAACTATGTTTTACCCATGATACATCCATATTAGACTTGAAAACTATATTTGATCGGATATTTGATTATTTTATTAAAACGTGTCGACAATTGTATAGTGTACAAAGACTTAGGATTACAGTTCACGATGTGAAATAAAATAAATGCGTTTGATATCAAATTCTGTCTTTAATTATTAATTTATTATTACATATTTACAGCTTAAATTAAAACAATTAGTTTAAATACTTAATTAATAAGCAAAATTAACTTCATACACATTACATAACAGCTATTTTTAATAAATAAGTAAAGTTAAAAAATAAGGCTTTTTTTGCAATAAATTTAGTAACGATTTCTTTCATATTTAAACTACGGCTTTGTTTATGTTAATTTAGATTTTTCTTAATCTCTCGGATATAGTATTTTTTTCTTATGAATTACGTACTGCAATGAACTCATGAAAATGTGTATGCAAGCATTTAAGACGGTGAAAAACTAAAAATGCCGCAATATAATTTACTTAGTGTTATTTCAAATTTCTCACAGTTTGAATGTGAAGCGTCCCAACTCCTGCAGCTTTCAATAGTGAAGAGTGACTACCGATATTCTTGCTGGTTTCAAAACTCAAAATATCTTTATTTATGCCTCCCCTCAGCGCCGCACCCGCTCGCTGTTACTCACTGGGCGTTGAGGGTGCGCCGGATAGTGCCAGGAGAGGTTCTCCCCCAGCCGACAGATACAAAACACCTTGTCCTTGATATTTTACTTTGACTTGATGTTGAAGCAAAATCTCATCATTTGACTGGCTCGATGGCGCATTCGGTAGTGAGCCTGCCCCATGGGCCAAGAGTTGTGGGTTCGATCCCCACCCAGGGCAAACATTCGTGTGAAGAATACTTGTGTTTGTTCTGTGTTTAAGTATATATTTGTAATACCACTGTTGTTTCTGATATCGGTAACACAAGTGCTTAAGCTACTTACTTCGGAGTCAGATCAATGTATGTAATGTTGTTGAATATTTATTTATTTATTTATACATTATTAAGGGATACAAGTTCAACAGATAGCAACTGTTAGGTAAGGTAACACTTTTATCAACCAGTTAGCCAGCTTAAAAATCTCATGTCCCTGTGTGTGTGGCCAAACTTGATAAATTTGTATACTAGGTAGGTATAAAAAAATTGGTCGTAAAGTATTTTACCCCCCTACACCATCCCCCTTATGATCTTGAGAAAAAAAAGGCGATACGAAGTTCGTCTAGTCAGCTGGCACAGGTTATAAATGGTTTATGGAAGTGTAACCGAACGACGTTCGGCAGTGAAAACCTCGGAAGTCACATTTGCTTATTATTTTTCTATTTGTTTTGTAAGTCACATCAGACTTATTAAGCCACGAGACATATGAATTCTTACGATTATGTGCCATTGATTACAATATTTCTTAAAATAAAAAAAAACAATGAAAAGTACTATTCCGATCCATAATTTTTTTTTCAGGAGGCAGTTATTTCTTTCTTCTGTAAAATTTTATCAAAGCATTTACGAAGTTTTCACTGCCGAACGAAGTAACCAGAATGTGTGCAAAGCTGCATACTAACTAACTAAAACTTCACACCATTTCCCTAGCGGGGTAGGCAGAGAGAACCCAGTTCACAACACTACCGAAGCCTCTATAGTCCCACCTATCATTTCTATGGTCTCCCCAACGGCACGATGAAGGACAGCGAGTCCCCTGTAGCCCCCCAGGACACGCGCTGCGTCTGGAACACGATCACCCAGGCCAACAGCGCCACCGCCCATGCGACTGCGCCCGCGCCGCTCATCATCACGTCTGTAAGACAACAATCACATCATCATCTTCAAATATAAATACATAACTACCGTCTGTACTCACACCCGTAATCCCTGAAGGGTAGGCAGAGTCAAAGAGACGGCAGGACCCTTTAACCACATTCTGGCCCGTTGGTCGAGTAGTCAGAGACCCTGGCCACAAAACCAAGGGTCGCGGATTCAAATCCTGCTAGAGGCAAATGTTACGTGTGATGAACATGGACATTTGTACTCAAGTCATGGATGTTTATAAACATATTTAAGTATGTCTATCCGTTCACCTAGTATCCATAGCACTAGCATAAGCTTAGTTTGGGACTAGGGAATTGGTGTGTCAGTCTGAAGAATGTATTTATTTATTTATTATTTATTCAGCTAAAAATAAAACTGGGCTGGGTTATATGGAAAATTGGGAAAAAATAGCGACAGGTGAAACTGTGGGATGCTGCTAATATTATACATTCAGTTACAAAACTTACATTTCTTGATCTGTTTCTGCTCATCGAACGGTGGCTTTAAGAATGCTTCTCTGAAGAACCACACCGCATTTGCTGCCCACACGAACGGGAGAAACATGCAGCCAACTGTAATAGAGTAAATAAATAAATTTTCTGGACTTGCACACTGTAGCTTCAGCAAAAACTTCGCTTGGTAGGTCACAGCTGACGCAGATTACATTAGTATATAAGCCATACATTAAGTAAAATATACGCTTTTGTTATTTACTCAACCTACTGGCTGTTTCACTCATCATCTCCCTGCTCAGGAGCTAAACACCACTTCAAAAATATAGTATTAGGGTGCTTATATAAAGAAACAGGTTTAAATTAAACCTGTTTCTTGTAACGAAACAGAAACTAACTAAACTTCAACTTCCCTAGCGGGGTAGGCCAAGAGAACCCAGTTCACAACACTACCAAACCTGTTTCTTGAAACGAAACAGGTTTAAAATAAACCTGTTTATTTATAAGTGAGCGCATAAGTAAACATATAAATATTATACCTGCACCGGTCGGTACCGACCCGCACAGATTTGTCAGTACCGGAAACCTGTTTCTTTATGTAAGCACCCTTAACTTTTAATAAACATCTGTTTTCACTAACATACTCGTGCAAGACGGAACAAGGCTACCCTCTGACCTAAACTGGTCTTAACACTCTTTCCCTAAATCTAGAAGGTGATGTTAGAAGTCATAAAAACCGTAGAGCTTGTATGAAAAGGATCATGAATGTTGAACAGGCGAGTGAGGTGTGTAAGGACTGTGCCATATGGCGTTCGGTTCTCTCTGCCTAACCCGCTAGGGAAGTGGCGTGAAGTTTAGTTAGTTAGTTAGTAAGCCTCATTCAATTGATTAAAAAACATTAATTAGGCCTAAAATTTGACTTTCAAATATTAATTAACCTGTATCCAATCGCAGGTAAAAATAAATTTATTTATCAGACTACAAATATAATAAAATGTAAAGTACATACATACATATATAACATCACGCCCATAATCCCTGAAGGGGTAGGCAAAGTCAAAGGGGCAGCATGCCCCTTCAACCACATTCAGCCAAAAATAAAGCCCGGTTGGGTTAAATGGAAAATTGTGAAAAAGCAGTGAAAAGCGGCTAACCTGTCGCCTACACAATCACACACCCAAAACCCGATACACCATTAGTCGCCTTACGACATGCTAGGCAAGAACCACAGTTTTTATATTCTTTTTAGTCCCAGACCAACATGGGACAGTGGGCTGAGTTGGATGAAAAGCTGTAAAAAGAAGTGACAAGTGGCTAGCTCGTCGTCTACTCAGTCACAACCCAAAAGCCAGTAAACCATTAGTCGCCTTTTACGACATGCTAGGCAAGAACCACAGTTGGCACATTATTTTTTTGTACCAGATCAACATGGGCCAATTCCCAGACTAACATGGGACTAAAATGTAAAGTATTATAATAATAAAAATTATGAGAACAGTTGACAATTTATGATTCACCGATAAACAATACGATTCCGATGTACTAATCGCATCCACGTACCTTTGAAGTACCACCTGCAGAGCTGCAATTTCTTGTCATTAGGTAGCCTGTTGAGATCCATAATGATTTTTATTTACTGTTTGTAATAATAAAAGTAGGTAATATTATATTAAATCCGTAATAAACAAAAACAAATCGTAGTTTATTCCCGTACCCACGAACGAATGAAAGAAATTAAACGTCAATCATATAAACGTCAAATGTGACATTATGTGATTTGATTTATGTACCTCCTTTTTAAAATTGCTAACATTGATTAGATAATTTGTATATCTTATTATAATCATATTAACCATTATGAATTATCAAATAATATCATAACATAAAATCTATAAATTTTTGTTGCATTATGTATTTAAAAAGCATGAAATATAGTGTATGTGTATTAAGTAGGTATATAGGTACACCTTAATTTACATAAAACACTATCTGCGTCACAAGAAACAGTTTACCGCTATAACGTTCCGGTTCACAAAGATAATTTCAAATGTATTGATAATTTAAACCTTTTACATACACCATTAAATTGTATATATACGAAGCTAATCACCTGTTGTGAATGCAAATGATAGCTTTGTTTAAATTATACCAGAATTATTAGTAATTATTTGGTTTATACTTAACAATTCGTTATACCTGTTTATTTGAACGTATATTGGAACGTCTATCGATACCGAAACAAAAATGGCGTAAGTTGTTGAATGTCAATTGTTAAAATGCTGCAAAAGTAAATATAAATGTTTTCAACAACAATGTATTTGTTATTAAGTGTCATCACCTATATTGTCACCTTCAAATCATGTAAGTATTGTTATCCATTCAAAATTTAGTGATAAATCATCGTCTTTAACGTTTAGTAGGTACGCTATACATTTTTGATAATTTTCCAGTTTTCGGGCGTTAATAAGTCCTTGAGAACGTGTAGGCTAGGTCGTAGTCTTATGAATAACCAATTATGTACAAGGTTAGTGGCGCCCGGCTGTCCGATGGACAAAATACGCTAAATTGCATGGGTATTTTTTTTTCTATGGAATTATTGTTTTTATGCCATAGTAACAGTAATGCGAAGTTTTCCCCATAAACTTTCACTTTTGCGAATCTATTTTTGCATAGAAAGTTGATTAATATGCCCCTTAACTGAGGTCGGCTATTAATGTGAAAAGAATGTTGTAAGAAAAATACTAAAGTAGATAAAGCACATATCATAAGAATTTTAAACTGGTTTTTATCGCTTCGAATAAGATTTTTTTCTAGGACATACCCTATTGCATTATATTAAATGAGGGTTCCGTAATATGTTTTGAAATTATGTTTTTTTAAGTAATAAATTACTCCTTAGAAATTTCTGATTCAAATTGTTTGTGTTTCTGATCTCCTATTATCTTTAAGAGTCTATACTATAAATGACTGCTGCAGTGGGCCTTATCCAGAACACCTAGACATGAAGAAATTACTAAGACGGTACACATTTTTGAAAGTCAAGAGAAAAATTGCAATTTTAAACTATTTGCATAAACTCAAACTCAAAATATCTTTTTTTACGTAAGCCTCAAAGAAGCACTTGTAAATCGTCAAATAATAGATACAAAATAGAACAATTTAAATTTTACCACCGGTTCGGAATCTACCAAGAAGAAACCGGCAAGAAACTTGGAACTTTCTTTGATTTTCTTTTTCTGATTATTTTTTTAATTAACTGATTATTATAAAAATTTAAATATGTGTTAAAGTTTAACACTTTTATACTTTTTAGTCTTTAGATATTTAAATAGCTATTTAGGCAGGTTCTTATTTGTTTTTTTTCTTAAACAATTTTTGCTGAGTTTTTATTTATTTATTAATATGGCCCCTTAGACTGGGTGAGAGAATTTAGACTTTGGTGGTTCCCGGTTCTATCACTATATGAAGTCTCGCAGCTCGGTGTGCCTGTTGGTGAAGGCCTCCAGTAACTTTCATTGTTTCCGGTCTTGGGCAACTCTTTTCCTTTGATCCCAAAGTGAGTTTCAGCTCAGCCCCCCCAGAACATTTGTTGTCGTCTTTTGCCATCTCTTGGGTACCTTTCGGTTATTCTAATATTTAATAAACTGCCTCAAATTGTTATTGAATTACCCACGCATAAATTTAAGCCTTATATTAAATCATGTTTAATAAGAAAAGGTTACTACAAAATAGATGATTATTTAAATGATAAAAATGTTTGGACAAGATGATCTGCTCGCATGCACAGTGAAATTTTTAGTCATGTTATTTTAATGTACCACATATTAGAGATATGTAAAACATGTTTTAAAAAAAAAGGCTATCTGTTGAGTTTCTTGCGGCACCTCTTCTCATCAGGCCATTCACGTCGAGGTGCTGGTAGGGTTTAAAAGTGCGACATGCAAATGGATTTGTTACAAATCTAATTGCAGAAATAAATAATTTCATTTCATATAATTTGGCTCCACCATTTTGGTTTGGATCTCAACAGATCAAGCCAAAGACTATTAAAAATCTTTTTTTATCATTCATACACCCATGCATAGAGTAAACATACTATAATCTATACTTATAATAAATCTATAGAGAGGTCAATTCTGTACACGAAATATATTTTCAAAATAACTGTCAGGGGGTGATTAGTGATCGATACTACACCGCTGGCACAGCTAGTTATTAATAAATATCTAACTAAACTTTACGCGACTTCCCTAGCGGGTAGGCAGAGAGAACCGAACGCCATATGGCACGGTCCTTACACACCTCACTCGCCTCTTCAACATTCATGATCCTTTTCATACAAGCTCTACTTCTCTTGGCTCTTATGACTGCTCTATGAACTCTGTTTTTATGACTCCTAACATCACCTTCTGTTAATTAATACACAACCAATCTGTTTTATTTTCGTTAATTTATCTGCAATCAGCCCTATGGCTTTAATAAGATTTGCGGACTGTTTTATTGTGTTACCATTAAATATGTTATGTTATTATATATTTTATAACCAAGTAGCCATTGACAAACCTGTTTAAGTATAGCTCAAAGAACAAGTGAAAACGCCTCAGGGGATTATTATGTTCATTGATAGAGACACATACTTTATTAACTAGCAACATTTGTATGTAAGTGGTCTGATTCGATCTAAGTTGTGAGTTTAAACATTTCGAATCTATTATAAATAAAATAAATAAATTCTCCAGACTGATACACCCATTCCCTAGTTCTAAACTAAGCCATAAGCTCGTGCTATGGATACTATGTGAATGGATAGACATACCTACTTAAATATATTATATAAACATCCATGACTCGAGAACAAATGTCCATGTTCCTCACACGAAACATTTGCTTCTAGCGGGTTTCGAACCCGCGACACTTGGTTTCGTGGCCAGGGTCTCTGACCACTCGACTAAAGGGCCTGTCAGTATTTTTCAAACACCTGTAGTTTGTTATAGTTTTATTATCATATTTCACCCGCGCAGTTCCAGTTCCCGTGGGAATACGGGAATAAAATATAGCTTATGTTACTCGTTGATAAAGTAGCTTTCCATTGGTGAAATAAATTTTCAAATCGGTCCAGTAGTTTCGGAGCCTGTTTAATGCAAACAAATAAATAATCAAATCTTTCCTCTTTATAATATTAGTGTGATATGTATATTTAGTTCCATGTTTAAGTCCCATGTTGGTCTGGGACTTTAATAAAATGTGCCAACTGTATTTTTTGCCTAGCATGTCGTAAAAGGCGAAGAGCGGTGGTAGCTTAATGGTAAGGACACGCGCCTCTTAACCGAGGAGTGCGGGTTCAAACCCGGGCATGTACCTCTGGATTTTTCAAGTTTATGTACGTATTTATACTATTAGCTCGACGGTGAAGGAAAACATCGTGATGAAACCTGCAAATTCAAACAACTTTAAATTTGTAACCATGATCCAAAAATTTTCTGGTTCCCCTATCTTAGGGTTACGAAGGTCAGATCGGCAGTCGCTTCAATGTACATTACAATTACCAGACTCGCTAAATCCTGGATCATGGTCTAAGCGGACCCCGTCTAAGCACGGGACATAACGCTAGAAAGATGATGTCGTAAAAGGCGACTAATGCTATATCGGGTTTTGGGTGTGATTGTGTAGGCGACGAGCTACTTTTTCAAAATTTTTGCATATAACCCAGCCCAGTTTTATTTTTGGCTGAATGTGGTTATATGGACTTGCTGCCCCTTTGACTCTGCTCCTACCCCTTCGGGGATTACGGGCGTGATGTTTTGTATATTTGAATTGTCATCTAAGCACAACCATTCATGTAATTTATTATTCATTGGGAAATAAACAGCAATACAGTTTTACTGATAAGCTTAAACATACCTAACTATAAAAGAATTTCCACAGGTAATTTAGACATATGTAAATTTGGACATTCTAGAGTTTGCGTAAGGAATTTGGAATATATATGAATAATTATCTGTTATGATTGCGTAAATGAAACTTTATGTGTGTAACAAGTTTGCAATTTTTAAACATATAATAAACAAATTGACTGGCTCAATGGCGCATTCGGTAGTGACCATGCCCCATGCGCCAAGAGTTGTGGGTTCGATTCCCCACCCAGGACAAACATTCGTGTGATGAATACTTGTGTTTGTTCTGTGTAAGTGTTAATATCTAATATTTATGTATATATTTGTAATACCACTGTTGATTCTGATATCCGTAACACAAGTGCTTAAGCTACTTACCTCGGAGTCAGATCAATGTATGTGCTGTGATTAATATCCGACATTAATTATTATTTATGATATTTATTACTATGATTAACGTCATGGCCGGAAACAAGAAAATAATGTATGCTACATGGTTTTTTTTACAACAAAGAATCTCCTTCCGAAACTACTTTACATGCAAGTTAATTTAAAAAGAAGTTATCCTTGAATTGTAACTTCCGCCCGCATGGATATTAAATAAATAAATAAATAAATAAATATTAGACTACATCACATACATTGATCTGACTCCGAGGTAAGTAGCTTAAGCACTTGTGTTACGGATATCAGAAACAACAGTGGTATTACAAATATGTACTTAAATATTAGATATTAACACCCAGACACAGAACAAACACAAGTATTCATCATACGAATATTTGTCCTGGGTGGGGATCGAACCCACAACTCTTGGCGCATGGGGCAGGGTCACTACCGAATGCGCCATCGAGCTTGTCCATATATTAATATGTGAAAATTAAGTAAGAGATCGGTAAATCAGCGAAAACCTTTGCGTACCATGTTGGTCTGGGACTTAAAAGAATGTGCCAACTGTGTTACTTCCCTAGCATGTCGTAAAAGGCGACTAATGGTATATCGGGTTTTGGGTGTGTGATTGTGTAGGCGGCGAGCTAGACTTGAAACTACTTTTTCACAATTTTCTATCTAAACCAGCCCAGTTTTGTTTTTGGCTGAATGTGGTTAAAGGGGCCTGCTGCCCCTTTGACTCTGCCTACCCCTTCGGGAATTATGGGCGTGATGTTATGTATGTATTAAAGAGATGAAACCAGAGCAGATACTAGGATAACGGTTCATGATGTAGTGCTGGAACTGGTGAATAAAATTGTATGTCTAGGATCTGCATTTAGTAGAGATGGAAGGTACTCCGCTGATAAAGAAAAAAGAGTCAATGCAGGGAATAGGGTGAACGGAGCGTTAGGAAAACTTCTAGGCAGTAAAGTCTTAAGCCAGAAGGCCCAGCTCGCTATACACAATGCGGTGCTGATTCCTACGCTAACATATGGAAGCGAGAGTTGGGTATGGCAGAAAGAGCATGAAAGTAGAATAAACGCGGTCGAGATGCGTGCGCTGCGGAAAATCTGCGGTGTATCGCTCACAGACTGCGTTCAGAATGATTTAAGAAAGAGAGTCGGTCTGAAAGACAGCGTCGGAGTCAAAGTAAGAAGAGGCATGCTCCGGTGGTTCGGACATGTGGAAATAATGGATGACGAAAGATTGGCTAAACAGATGTACAATGCGAAAGTGAAAGGATGTAGGAGCCGCGGAAGGCCCAGGCTCACCAACCACGACCAGATTGGTCGTGTATTTACAGAAGGTCATAAAAGTCGTAGGTCGTAGAGCTTGTATGAAAAGGATTATGAATGTTGTAGAGGCGAGTGAGGCGTGTAAAGATCGTGCCATTTGGCGTTCGGTTCTCTCTGCCTACCCCGCTAGGGAAGTGGCGTGAAGTTTAGTTAGTTAGTTAGTTACTTAAATAATGCCCACGGGAACGGGAGCTATGTTGAAACCGCGGGGTGCTGCTCGTTTAATAATAGACACTCGTTGCAGGCGCGTCGGAGATAACCCTGTTCCAGCCCCCCCACCTGCACCTGTACAGCCCGGGGGAGCTGGCCTTCGCGGACGTGGTGGTGAAGCGGACCGGGGACTCGCTGACGCTGGCCTGCGAGATGAAGGGCGACGTCGCCCCCGTCTATGTGTGGAACCATGTGCCGCACGCCGGGGACATCGCTGACAAGTTGGTCAACATTCACATGGTTTTGACGCAGATTGTCGCTGTTTGCGATAGGGATGATGACTGCAATAAAAAAACTATAATTCTATTTAGTCCGTCAGTTAGATTATACAAAAAAACAAAAATTCTGTCGAATTGAGAACCTCCTCCTTTTTTTTAAGTCGGTTAAAAATACTAGACACATATTTTTCGCTTTATCAAATTAACAAAAAATGACAAAGATAATGAGCATCAAAGTTTTGGAGTGGGGGCTTGCGACGTCACTACTTTGTAAAAATTGTACGAAAGCGTGACGTCACGCGCAATTTGAATACATTGTATCTTCGTCAATGTTTGTTTGACAAAGGAATAAAAAAAATTCAATATTTTTTTATAATCTAACTGACGGAACAGAATTTGTTTGTCAACTAGCCTATTGTCAATGCTAGGAAATTGGTCATTGTTGAAGAATGTAATTTTCAAGAATGGTCACTTTCGCAGAATGAATTTGTGACGAATGTTCACTATAGCAAATTGTCATCGTGAGGAAATGGGTCACTTTTGGCAGAATGTTATATTCGCGAATGGTCACTTTCGCATATTGTCATTTTCGTAAATTGTAACTTTCGTAAAACGTCATGTAATTGAGTTAGAGAAGAATATTTTCGAACAGAACCGTTATGCCGTTTATTTTTGGCTGAATGTGGTTAAAGGGGACTGCTGTCCCTTTGACTCTGCCTACCCCTCCGGGGATTACGGACGTGTTGTTTTTTTGTTAGAACCGTTATGCAAAATTGACCTCATCAAAAACCCTCGTCTTCGTGTACCCTTTAAATAGACCTAGCGTCCGCCATAACCAAGCCGGCCCTACACCATGGCGCATAACAACCACAACGAGTCTTAGCGTTAACACGAAACTTGGTGTCCAGACCCTACAAGATCGAGACCAACGGCTCATACGGCAGCCGGCTGGTGAAGCACAACCTGACCTTCGCCGACAGCGGGCACTACGTGTGCTCCGCGCCGCCCTTCAGCGTCACCAAGTACATACTGGTGCAGCCGCCACCTGGTGAGCACCACCCCCTAAGCACTTCCTCCTTCCGTTCTCCGATCCGATCCGATTCCGATCTCCTTACCGTTTCTATTTCATATTCCATTTGTATTTCCATTTCTGTTTCCAATAGTATATCGGTTTCTATTTCAAATTCCATTTCTATTTCCAATAATATATTCGTTTCTATTCTATTTCCATTTCTGTTTCCAATACTACTTCCGTTTCTATTCTATTTTTAACATATATTTTGTTTCTATTTCATATTCTATTTCCTTTTACATTTCTATTTCTATAATCATTACTATTTTTCTCTTTAACACTTGCTCGTTGCATTGCAGTCGGGATATCGTGCGCGCACGGCGCGTTCGTGTGCGGCGCGCGCTGTGTGCTCGCCGCCTACGTGTGCGACGGGTTCAGCGACTGCCGCGCCGGCGAGGACGAGGCGCCCGACCTGTGCGGCGCGGCGCCGTGCGCCAGTGAGTGAGCGAGTAGCTAGCGTCATGCTGTGTGCGTGTGCGGCGGGTACAGCGACTGCCGCGCCGGCGAGGACGAGGCGCCCGACCTGTGCGGCGCGGCGCCGTGCGCCAGTGAGTGAGCGAGTAGCTAGCGTCATGCTGTGTGCGTGTGCGGCGGGTACAGCGACTGCCGCGCCGGCGAGGACGAGGCGCCCGACCTGTGCGGCGCGGCGCCGTGCGCCAGTGAGTGAGCGAGTAGCTAGCGTCATGCTGTGTGCGTGTGCGGCGGGTACAGCGACTGCCGCGCCGGCGAGGACGAGGCGCCCGACCTGTGCGGCGCGGCGCCGTGCGCCAGTGAGTGAGCGAGTAGCTAGCGTCATGCTGTGTGCGTGTGCGGCGGGTACAGCGACTGCCGCGCCGGCGAGGACGAGGCGCCCGACCTGTGCGGCGCGGCGCCGTGCGCCAGTGAGTGAGCGAGTAGCTAGCGTCATGCTGTGTGCGTGTGCGGCGGGTACAGCGACTGCCGCGCCGGCGAGGACGAGGCGCCCGACCTGTGCGGCGCGGCGCCGTGCGCCAGTGAGTGAGCGAGTAGCTAGCGTCATGCTGTGTGCGTGTGCGGCGGGTACAGCGACTGCCGCGCCGGCGAGGACGAGGCGCCCGACCTGTGCGGCGCGGCGCCGTGCGCCAGTGAGTGAGCGAGTAGCTAGCGTCATGCTGTGTGCGTGTGCGGCGGGTACAGCGACTGCCGCGCCGGCGAGGACGAGGCGCCCGACCTGTGCGGCGCGGCGCCGTGCGCCAGTGAGTGAGCGAGTAGCTAGCGTCATGCTGTGTGCGTGTGCGGCGGGTACAGCGACTGCCGCGCCGGCGAGGACGAGGCGCCCGACCTGTGCGGCGCGGCGCCGTGCGCCAGTGAGTGAGCGAGTAGCTAGCGTCATGCTGTGTGCGTGTGCGGCGGGTACAGCGACTGCCGCGCCGGCGAGGACGAGGCGCCCGACCTGTGCGGCGCGGCGCCGTGCGCCAGTGAGTGAGCGAGTAGCTAGCGTCATGCTGTGTGCGTGTGCGGCGGGTACAGCGACTGCCGCGCCGGCGAGGACGCTGCGGTGCAAGCTCCGTTGTAACAGTGGCCGTACCCCGTTGCAGAAGCGGACCGGCTGAACTGCTCGTCGGGGCGCTGCATCCCGGCGGCGGCGTGCTGCCGCGCGGCGCACGCGCAGTGCGCGCAGCCCGCGTGCTGCGACGAGCGCGCCGCGCGCCGCGCGTACGGCGGCCCGCGCACGCTGCTCGACGTCGACGCGCCGCCCGTCTTCGACGACCGGCACGCGCCCGACGACTACGGGTTCATACAGAGCACCATCTACACGGTCACCGGTCAGTTTCTACGCGCCTTATAATGGCGATTAATCGTTGCGATTTGTCGTTGCGACTAATCGTTGCGATTTGTCGTTGCGACTAATCGTTGCGATTTGTCGCATAAATTTCCGAATGTGAGGCTGATGTTCAGTTACGTGCCCTTGTCTGCCTGTAGCGTGCGCGCTGATCTTCATGATCGCTGTGGTGCTGCTGGTGAGCGCGATCTGCAAGATGCACATGAAGCGCGCCGCGCTGCGCAGCTACGCGCACGCCGACCGGCAGACGCGCGCGCACTACAACATGCACTACGCGCAGGTGCGTGGACGCGGATACGCGACGCAGCAAATGTGGTTCTTGCCTAGCATGTCGTAAAGGCGACTAATGGTATATCGGGTTGGGTGTGTGATTGTGTAGGTGTCCAATTTGTTTTTATTATTATAATGTATTTAATGTAACCAGTAAATATCGTTTACATTAAGTTATTATGAATTGCAATGACAGTCGGAAGCAGCAGAAACTAGCGGTAGCTACTAGTACCATACGCCACCAATAGATGGCGCTAGCAGTATTTTAGATCGCGCAAGCATTTCGGTTTCTCAAGATTATAATTATGATCCATACAAAATTGTATAAACTTTAAAGTGTACTTTATACCGCTTGGTTTTATTTGAAGATTTGAGCCCTAGTGTAAATAGTAGGGGACAAGCTAGCCACTTGTAGACATGGGCGTTTTCGGTTTTTGTCGCAAACGGATATGTAACCGATATTCAGTTTTCATATCGATATCGAAAACCGTTTTTGGATATCGATATCAATAATCAGTAACTTAGGACGGTATGCACACGTAGCCGTGATTATTGATATCACTACCCACGTTTGACCACGTTATTGTAACTAAACAAATAGAATCTAGACCTTATTGCTAACGCGTTAAGATATATTACGCATTGCATTAACCAAGCGAATACCTGCTAAAGTTATATTCGCTTCATCTCTTTTACGCCAGTAAAACTTAAATAGTTAGACAGAGACAAAGCGAATAACTGTTTCGATTTCATATCGCTGTGATGTGAAGTTTGCGTTTTGTTCGTACTTCGTGCGTTCCCGTTGTTTGTTGGCTTTTGGTGGATATAACTGACTCGTTATAGTTTTTGTCATATCGGTTATGTAGATTTGGCTATCGATATGATATGATATTAAACACATATCCGATATAAGTTACGTTTTGATATATCGAACTCATCCCTAGCCACTTGTCACTACTGTTGCACAATGTGCCATCTGACCCAGCCCAGTTTTATTGTTGAATTTTGATTGAATGTGGGTAAAGGGGCCTGCTGTCCCTTTGACTCTGCCCCCTTCGTAGATTACGGGCGTGGGTGATATGTATGTATGTACGATACAGCGCCAGTTCTCCCTGTACCAACTCCTCCCTGGCGTGTGTACAACCATTATAATTCAGAAACACCGTACAACGCCATCTATCCTCACACTGACAAACTAACTACTCGTTCGAGTGGTTTCGACGTAGTTGCAAAAATGACATCTTCGAATTTTTTAATTATCTAATCAGACATTTATCAAAAAAAAAAAAAACAAAAAAAAAAGCAGGTTCCGCCGTTGACTGTGCTAAAATAATTTTCACTTATTCTTAGGAATATATACTGGCTTCCAATCGCATGGATTTTCACATCTTTATGCGTATTTTCCTAATTTGCGATGACAGTGACAAAATATTCTCTCTTGGCTAAGCGGCCTTGAACTTAACTTCGGCCATTGAACTATTATTACTAGCGTATGGAACCGACGCAGCGAACAAGTTTTTTGCGCCGTGCGTTGTTGCCGATCGGCAACAACCCGTTTAGTCACTCGCCTACGTTCACGCGTAAGCGCCATGAAATTCACGGCGTTTACGACGTTTTGGTCGCGAGAAAACGCAACGCTAGATCGCTCATAGAGTACATTATGAGCGATCTAGCGTTGCGTGTTTTAATAGCTTAATTAGACGACAATTGTTAGTTTTAGCGCTGCAAATGCTGAAACACGCTCAGTCCATGCTTCGTGATAATATTTTTGTTTGACATAGCTTCTCTATACGTAGTAATAATAGCTCAATGACGTCGGCGAATAATAATTGCGACAATTTCTGCGTCCCTTATAGCTACGTTCTTTTTTAACTGCACTCAAATTCCGATTGCATTTATTTCAGCTGAGTTAGCACATGTTCCATCCTTCCTTCCTTCCAGCAATTAGTTCCTCGGTGTCTCAAATTTAAATTCAAATTCAAAATATCTTTATTTATATGGGCTTCAAGAAAGCACTTATAAATAGTCAATATACATAAAAAAAAAGGATAAGAAATTATACTACCACTATCTGGATAGATGACGTGCCAAGTCTCACACAGTGTTTCATATAGATAATAATAAATAAATATCCGACTACATATATTGATCTGACTCCGAGGTAAGTAGCTTAAGCACTTGTGTTACGGATATCAGAAACAACAGTGGTATTTTAGAAATATATACTTAAATATTGGATAT
>OX596230.1:287583-312834 GCA_951394215.1 Glyphodes perspectalis
CGATACAGCGCCATTTCTCCCTGTACCAACTCCTCCCTGGCGTGCGTACAGCCATTATAATTCAGAAACACCGTACAACGCCATCTATCCTCACACTGACAAACTAACTGCTCGTTCGAGTGGTTTCGACGTAGATGCAAAAATTACAAATTCGAATTTTTAAATTATCTAATCAGACATCTATAAAAAAAAAAACGAAAAAAAAAATTGCAGGTTCCGTCGTTGAATGTGCTAAAATAATTTTCTCTTATTCCTAGAAATATATACTGGCTTCCCATCGCATGGATTTTCACATCTTTATGCGTATTTTCCTAATTTGCGACGACAGTGATAAAATATTATCTCTTGGCTAAGCGGCCTTGAACTTGACTTCTGCCATTGAACTATTATTACTAGCTGTTATTGGGCACTTCATTAGTTAGGGATGACATTAATACAATCGAAGTTTAGCTTATTTTGTTTTACATATCAAAAACCACATTAATTACATACAATAATGTAATTAATGTGGTTTTTTGTCATTGTCCCGTTGTCCGTGTCATCAAGTGGGTGAAGGAAGAATGGCGGCCGGATGTTCCCACCTCGCCGCCTACGCAGCTGTCAAAGTTAGCTTAGTGTTGCCAGTGGCAACACTAGCGTATGGAACCGACGTAGCGAACAAGTATTTTGCGCCGTGCGTTGTTGCCGATCGGCAACAACTCGTTTAGTCACTCGACTACGTTCACACGTAAGCGCCATGAAATTCACGGCGTTTACGACGTTTTGGTCGCGAGAAAAATGTACTCTATGAGCGATCTAGCGCTGCGTGTTTTAATAGCTTAATTAGACGACAATTGTTAGTTTTAGCGCTGCAAATGCTGAAACACGCTCAGTCCATGCTTCGTGATAATATTTTTGTTTGACATAGCTTCTCTATACGTAGTAATAATAGCTCAATGACGTCGGCGAATAATAATTGCGACAATTTCTGCGTCCATTATAGCTACGTTCTTTTTTAACTGCACTCAAATTCCGATTGCATTTATTTCAGCTGAGTTAGCACATCTTCCATCCTTCCTTCCTTCCAGCAATTAGTTCCTCGGTGTCTCAAATTTAAATTCAAATTCAAAATATCTTTATTTATATGGGATTCAAGAAAGCACTTATAAATAGTCAATATACATAAAAAAAAAGGATAAGATATAATACTACCACTATCTGGATAGATGACGTGCCAAGTCTCACACAGTGTTTCATATAGATAATAATAAATAAATATCCGACTACATATATTGATCTGACTCCGAGGTAAGTAGCTTAAGCACTTGTGTTACGGATATCAGAATCAACAGTGGTATTACAAATATATACTTAAATATTGGATATTAACACCCAGAAGAACAAACACAAGTATTCATCATACGAATGTTTGTCCTGGGCGGGAAACGAACCCACAACTCTTGGCGCATGGGGCAGGGTCACTACCGAATGCGCCATCGAGCCAGTCAATATACAATGTGTTAATCTGTCTGTCTGTGTCGCAGCGGCACCGCTTCCCGCCGTGCTACGAGGCGTCCGGTCTGCTGGAGCACGCCGCGCACTCGCCGCTGCCCAGCCCCGTGCATCGTGAGGCGCAGGTGACGACATCTCGTATACACTATCGGTGGCGGCGCAATACCTAAACTTAATGTGGGCAAGGTATCTTTTGCGAGGCCTTCTGACGGGGCCGGGCAAGACCCCTGGTCCCCGGTCGGGGTCGGGGGACCAGGAGGGGGGGGGGGGTCAATTATTTCCAAGTTCCGGTAATCATCTCATCCTATATTAATAATACCTAACAGTGGATTCCCCCCGGTCCCTGGTAGGGGTCGGGGGACCAGGGGTCCGTTGGATTTTTCATACTTAACGCCGCCTCTGTACACTATACACAATTCTTTAAACCTACGGTATAAATATTAAGAGGACGTGGCAGCGAAGCCACAATCCTGCGCAGTTACGCAAGATTGCGTCTAAATGTATATACACTTTGTTTGTTACTGGTAGTATCCGGATTAAAATTGGTCCAAAAAATACAACGCCATCTATTGTCGAGAAGAAAAATTTTCTCGACATTTGTTTTCGGTTTGAATTTAGATTATGAGAGGTCTTAACTACTTTTTTAGAGTATAGTAAATTAAGCCTTTTGAATGAAGATATCCAGTCTGAATGTAGGACTTGTGAGATAAGTCGTTGTTATTTAAAATAGGAATGGCCAATCCTGCTCATTGCTTATTAGTAGTATGTGATTAGTGGCGTATGTGTGACTTTGGCTTCATCGGTTCTTATACAGATTTTGTGACATGCCATTTCTACTAGATTTTTCTGTTCTGTGGTACTGACTTGTGTTTCTGTGTCCCCCAGGTCGCCGGCGAGGACTCCGGCGGCGACGAGGCGTGCGCGCAGGCGGACGCGCCGCGGACGCGCCTCGCCGCGCTGGCGGACGTGTTCACCGCGCGCTACCGGCAGGTGGGTGGATGCTTCGTGTTAGTGCATGTTGGCGGCGGTAGATGGCGCTGTTTTGTTATTTTAATTTTATGTTATATTAGAGTCGGTGAACGGGCTGGCAAGTCGTCTGATGGCAAGTAATCTTAAATAATCACAGTAGCACAAAGTGTTGATATTTAACACCGATGTTTTGTCAGACGCTGGTACTTCTCGGTCAGTTTAGGTTGGCGCCAGGTAATGGCGACCTCGTTGCTCCGAAATGACTTGGGCGGCAATGTGATGTGGCTAAGCTGCAAGCACTAGTGCGAGTTGTAAATGCTAGATGTCGCTGTACTAAGTTGGGTGAAAGTCTAAAATGTTTTTGCTGATGTTTGTCCCAGGTCCCGACCCAATGCACCGAAGTTGAGATGACATCCGTGACGCCCGCCGCGCCCAGCCCGACGTCGCGCGCCGCGTCGTACCGCAGCCCCGCCGGCGCCGCCCACAGCGACGGCGCGCCGCACCTCAACTGCGCCGCCGAGCCCGCGCACCCCAACAGGTGAGTGACACAGGTGACTGACACAGTGACACAGCTCTGTGTCGCGCGCCGCGTCGTACCGCAGCCCCGCCGGCGCCGCCCACAGCGACGGCGCGCCGCACCTCAACTGCGCCGCCGAGCCCGCGCACCCCAACAGGTGAGTGACACAGGTGACTGACACAGTGACACAGCTCTGTGTCGCGCGCCGCGTCGTACCGCAGCCCCGCCGGCGCCGCCCACAGCGACGGCGCGCCGCACCTCAACTGCGCCGCCGAGCCCGCGCACCCCAACAGGTGAGTGACACAGGTGACTGACACAGTGACACAGCTCTGTGTCGCGCGCCGCGTCGTACCGCAGCCCCGCCGGCGCCGCCCACAGCGACGGCGCGCCGCACCTCAACTGCGCCGCCGAGCCCGCGCACCCCAACAGGTGAGTGACACAGGTGACTGACACAGTGACACAGCTCTGTGTCGCGCGCCGCGTCGTACCGCAGCCCCGCCGGCGCCGCCCACAGCGACGGCGCGCCGCACCTCAACTGCGCCGCCGAGCCCGCGCACCCCAACAGGTGAGTGACACAGGTGACTGACACAGTGACACAGCTCTGTGTCGCGCGCCGCGTCGTACCGCAGCCCCGCCGGCGCCGCCCACAGCGACGGCGCGCCGCACCTCAACTGCGCCGCCGAGCCCGCGCACCCCAACAGGTGAGTGACACAGGTGACTGACACAGTGACACAGCTCTGTGTCGCGCGCCGCGTCGTACCGCAGCCCCGCCGGCGCCGCCCACAGCGACGGCGCGCCGCACCTCAACTGCGCCGCCGAGCCCGCGCACCCCAACAGGTGAGTGACACAGGTGACTGACACAGTGACACAGCTCTGTGTCGCGCGCCGCGTCGTACCGCAGCCCCGCCGGCGCCGCCCACAGCGACGGCGCGCCGCACCTCAACTGCGCCGCCGAGCCCGCGCACCCCAACAGGTGAGTGACACAGGTGACTGACACAGTGACACAGCTCTGTGTCGCGCGCCGCGTCGTACCGCAGCCCCGCCGGCGCCGCCCACAGCGACGGCGCGCCGCACCTCAACTGCGCCGCCGAGCCCGCGCACCCCAACAGGTGAGTGACACAGGTGACTGACACAGTGACACAGCTCTGTGTCGCGCGCCGCGTCGTACCGCAGCCCCGCCGGCGCCGCCCACAGCGACGGCGCGCCGCACCTCAACTGCGCCGCCGAGCCCGCGCACCCCAACAGGTGAGTGACACAGGTGACTGACACAGTGACACAGCTCTGTGTCGCGCGCCGCGTCGTACCGCAGCCCCGCCGGCGCCGCCCACAGCGACGGCGCGCCGCACCTCAACTGCGCCGCCGAGCCCGCGCACCCCAACAGGTGAGTGACACAGGTGACTGACACAGTGACACAGCTCTGTGTCGCGCGCCGCGTCGTACCGCAGCCCCGCCGGCGCCGCCCACAGCGACGGCGCGCCGCACCTCAACTGCGCCGCCGAGCCCGCGCACCCCAACAGGTGAGTGACACAGGTGACTGACACAGTGACACAGCTCTGTGTCGCGCGCCGCGTCGTACCGCAGCCCCGCCGGCGCCGCCCACAGCGACGGCGCGCCGCACCTCAACTGCGCCGCCGAGCCCGCGCACCCCAACAGGTGAGTGACACAGGTGACTGACACAGTGACACAGCTCTGTGTCGCGCGCCGCGTCGTACCGCAGCCCCGCCGGCGCCGCCCACAGCGACGGCGCGCCGCACCTCAACTGCGCCGCCGAGCCCGCGCACCCCAACAGGTGAGTGACACAGGTGACTGACACAGTGACACAGCTCTGTGTCGCGCGCCGCGTCGTACCGCAGCCCCGCCGGCGCCGCCCACAGCGACGGCGCGCCGCACCTCAACTGCGCCGCCGAGCCCGCGCACCCCAACAGGTGAGTGACACAGGTGACTGACACAGTGACACAGCTCTGTCGCGCGACACAGAGACACAAGAAACTGACACGGTGAAACAAATGACTGACACAGTGTCACAGAAGACTGACAGTGGCACAAGAGACTGACACGGTGACACAGGAGACTGGCACGGCGATACAGTAGACTGATAAAGTCATACATATCAATAACTTTCAAATAAGCGTCACGATAACAGATTAATATATCAAATTATTTAATAAAATTGACAAAACACTAGACTGCAAAATATAACTTCACGTAAAACTAAACCATCACCCCCATTCCAGACTCACCCTGCAACTGGGCCGGTTTCAACTGAGCATCCCTCGCTTCGGCCGCTCGGAACCGCGTCCCGACACCCCCAATGTGGCTGAGATCAATATAGACGACCTAGACTTCGTCCGGCTCAACTCTAACGAGACTTACACTCTCAACGGTCGCACCATCCGCCTCCTTGGGGGTAACTTTGAAAACTACCCCCCGCTGTCCCACGGAACCCATCCGCCGCCATACAACGAAGCTATGAGGTACAAACTCTACGGGCCACCCCCTGAGTATCTAAGTAGGGATAGACTTAATAGAACGAATAGTGTTGATGAGGAAGCGAGGAGTAATGTCGAGATGCCGCCGTGCTATGACGAGCTAGCGGGAAATGGAAGTAACGATAACGCGAGCAACGCAAACGGGAGTAACGATGCTGGAGCTGATGCCGCCTGCAGTCACAGTTCTATTGTTATGGACAGGAATTTAATTCTGATGAGTAATATATTGGAACGAGTGTGTAACGATACTAGTATTATAGGCAACGATTTGAGGAGTTTCGCTAGTTTGGGCGAGGCTAGCGGCAGTGGTGTCGCCGATAACGGTAACGGTAACGCTAGTTCGTCGTTTAAAAACGACGTCGTCATATCTGAAATTAACGATGCAAATTATGACAACGGTAATAATCTCATTAAAACATCTCAAAGTAACGATAGTGTTTGTATAACGAAGGGAAATAATAATAACGATAATGTTATGTCGTTCAACGATAACGAGAGCAACGGGAATGTGGAGACGTTAAACTCTATAATAGACAATCTGCCGGCCATAGACAGCGATGTGAACGCAAACGACAATGTAGTGCCGGCCGTCGGTTGTTGAGTCAACAACAGTTGTTGGGTGTTGTGGCTTGATCGGATGTGTTGTTTGACTTTTGTTGATTGTTGATTGATAAGAATCGCATAATTGTGTTGTCTATTTCAAATAGACTTGGATACCATTTGTCTGGTTCCTGGTTTAAAGGCAGTCGCTTCAATGTAATAACCTGACTCGCTGAACCCAGGATCATGGGCCAAACGGACCCCGACTGGGAACGGGACGTGAAGTGAAGAATTAAATGACCACTTCGTATAATTAAAATTAAATCTGATTTCTAGTTTTTTTTTATTAGCTAGTCTTTTCTCTCATTCTTATCTTGCCTGTCTTTCGATATTGCCTTATTAAATAGATTGTGGTCATGAAGTTCTTTATTACAATTTTAGCAAATTGTGGTGGTATCTATACACAAGTCGATCTCGCCCGTTGCTCTGATCGGATTGCTTGGTCCAGCATTGCAATCGCTAATAAAGATTGAAATTCAGCGGCATTGAGCCAGCAAATGGCGTTGAATCCAGCAGAGCTACAATTATGCTGGGCCCAGCTGGATTTCTGGTTCCATTGCATTACAAAAAACACAGTTGGTATATTTTTTTTTAGGTCCCAGACCAACACGAGACTAATGTAATTAGATTGTACGTGAATATTTTAATGGGAAATGTAGCAATCTTCTGTCGATCAAGCCACACCGTAATACTACTGCGAATCGTGTCGTTAGAATAGTGCCTTACACAAATCTATTATCTAGATGTATATTTTTAAACGCATCTTGGAATTGTCATTTTTATACTTAGAACACTTTTGTCAGGTTGAAGCACTATATAAAAGGGTATCTTTTGGTAGGGGTGAGAGTTTCCCGATCCCCCGCCATCTCGGTAGGTAGCAAAGGCCGCCTTCGGCCAAATACCGACGTCTCCTCAAAAAAAAAAATTCTGGCTGGTTTTTATATTAGCTTTTGACCAAGGCTCGCGTTAATCTAGTTTATGTCAATCCAAGCTGTTATCTTAAAGCCGATTATTTAAAAGTGGCTTTTCTATCCTTCAGTGTAAGTATTCTATTTTTCTGGCGGTAATACGGCGAAAAGTGCACCTGATTATCAATAATATTTTCTTGTATATTGATTTGTATTAATTTCAATCTCTACTTCGAAACTGACAATTCCGAGATGTATACTCTACGTATGACGTCACTGTTTTTTACACAGTTGAAGTTTATTTATTTACTTAAACTTCGTAAAGATGTCAATAATAGGTCTTGTGATAGCCTATGATAGCCTAGGTTTTATTGGTGTTAGATCGGGCGAGTATCGGATTCATAAATACTCAGTACGGATTGATTATTTTAGCTCGGCGGTGAGGAAAACATCGTAAAGACATCCGCGCATTTAATAAGTATAAACACGGAATTACAGGCACTGTCCGGCGTGAAATTTTATTCTGACTTTTGTCAATATTATCGACATCTTTACGGATTGTGTTCTCGGATGTTTATATATGTTGTAGCTTCGTAGATTTGCCATATCATCGTTTAAATAGCACGTATTCGTTCAATAACACATAGTGATATTAGTTATAAGTGTAAATATTACTTTGCATCTTAATTACTTTTAGTTATTATATTTCTTACGTCGTCCTAAAAATTACAAATGTTGATTTTGTGCCTAAATTATTATTATGAGCGCAATCATCACAAAAATTGTAGATCTCATTATCACGTTTAAGACACAATTCGATGACAGATATGGTTACTGTTAATTTTGACGTCACAATCAACATTGTGTTAAAGAATATGACATATTTGATTGAATTACCGTCTGGTTAAGGTCGCAACCCGTGGTACTAATTAAAATTAAAATTATTGAATAGTTCTCATTTACAAAAACACCTTAAGACTATATAGATCCGAAGAAACGTTTCGCCTGCGCGATCTAAGATACACGCAGCGCCATCTATTGACAGCGTTGCGGAACCATATTTACTATGGAGCTGTACATATTAAAAGTGTCAAATCGTTAATGCCACAATGAGATTGAATAAATAAGAATTATAATGCGAATATCATACATTTGTTATTTTTACGGATGATAAATTAATTGTGAAATAAAATAGATTATGTATTAAAAATGTATTATTAAATCAAAATTATGAAATTGGTTGTAGCAGCTGGCCGTTTAGATGTCAGCTGTTTCGTTTAAATGTTTGTCTATATTATTTAGGTGTTTCAAAAAATGCTATTGATATCATTGGATATTAAATATAATTGTTTCGTAGTAAAAATCTATCTAAGATGTTTATTGGCTCTAGTAACATGAAACTTTCACTCTACTGGTTAAAACACCTTTGGAAACTGTATAGAATAAATTTAAACTGTTTGAAGATATCAGTTATATTTAGTTCACCTCCAGGTGAATAAGATTAATATCAATAATGTCAAATCAACGATCCCTTTGTCATTTGAATTCTGTGATTGTCAATATATCAGAAAATCGATTGTTAATATTATTCAACAATTTACAAATGTCATAATTTTAGAGTCCCATGTTGGTCTGGGACTTGGCCCATGTTAATCTGGGACAAAAAAAAAAAGAATGTGCCAACTGTGGTTCTTGCCTAGCATGTCGTAAAAGGCGACTAATGGTATATCGGGTTTTGGGTGTGTGATTGTGTAGGCGACAGGTTAGCCGCTTGTCACTGCTTTTTCACAATTTTCCATCTAACCCAGCCCGGCTTTGTTTTTGGCTGAATGTGGTTGAGGGGGCATGCTACCCCTTTGACTCTGCCTACCCCTTCGGGGATTATGGGCGTGATGTTATGTATGTATGTATGTATGTATAATTTTAGAGATGTATAATTAATATACTATACGTTATAAAATGTCCAATGTTGATAGTATTTTTTGAAACACTTTGCTTATAAAAACGTGTTTAAATCGTAGTTTTCTTTGATGGGAACTGTCACGACTACCTCTGCATACTTGTGCGACCAAATAGCGCTTTATCGATACACAATACGTCATTAATGATAGTTGTAATTAGCGATAGTTAGACTTAAGGTCATGCCGCTTTGTGGGAGAGTAGCGGTGCGGTGTACCAGTGATGAGTGCGTGTTCTATTCCGTTGGGTGAATTGTGAATTTGTTTTTATTCTGGCGTGTATTTATATCTATGCCTGAATATTAAAATGACTTTAACTTTGACATTTGATAGATTAAAAACAATAGGGATGGCAATAGAAATATTTTCGCGCAAATCTGTTCAATATTTTAAAGAGTTGGGCTAAATTGGTGTCTGGAAAGTCTGCCGGTCGGTAGACTTTTAAATCGTTTATTCCCAATTTCTATTAAAATTAAAAAATATATATTAAGTTTGTAGATTGTATGACTTTTTTTTATTTATTTATATATTATTTATATAGAATGTGGTTAAAGGGTCTTGCTGCGCCTTTTACTCTGCCTACCCCTTCAGGGATGTTATGTTATGTACAATTTTGAAACCTATCAAAATTGTCAGCACAAATGAAAAACACATCCAATGTATGGCCTGCTGGCCATATACAAGGCTATTTTTAGTTAAAGCGAAACTACTTACAAACTTATTTAATTAATTATTCTAAGGAACTAATTGAAAGGATCTTAGGAAATTAGCAAATATTTTTTTATTTACGTTCCATAAAAAGTTAATCAGCTGATTCAATATGAAAGGTAAAAATGTGTTTTGTTTATTTCCTAAAATCCTTTAAATTGGTTCCTTAGAATAATTAGTTAGAAAAGCATGTAATAGGCTAGATGACTAAAAAATTCTGTTTAGTCCGTCAGTTAGATTATAAAAAAATATTGAACACGTATTTTTTAATTTATTTGTCAAACAAACATTGACGAAGATACAATGCGTTCAAGTTGCGCGTGACGTCGCGCTTTCGTGCAATGTTTACTAAATAGTGACGTCGCAAGCCCCCACTGCAAAACTTTGATGCTCTTTATCTTTGTGATTTTTTGTTCATTAAAGCGAAATATATGTGTCTAGTATTTTTGTATAATCTAACTGACGGACTAAATAGAATCATAGTTTTTTAATGCAGTCATCATCCCTATTGGTTGCGTATACATTCAAAATAAACTTGTATATTTCAATGTGTACCCAACACTGCCTACAGCTAAACTTTAGTGTTCAATGTCGACCAGTGACTGTTCTCCCACAAAGCGCGTGTTTTGCAATAACCTTGCTTGCGAGATAAGCGATGCGGGTGAAGATTAACACAGAGTGTTTGTTGGTGAGTATTAATTTTAATTAGTTTATGTTTTAAACAAGAATCAAGATAGATATATTCATTATTGCGCGAATAACAGATACAGAAATAAGGATACAAACAAGTACTAGCTACAAACAAGTACTAGTACTACAAGTAATCTCTTCCAGACAACCTTCAGGTAGAGGAAAATAAGCTATCGAAAAGAGAGATCAAGATTTTTTTTAAAGCAATTCATTATACAATAATTTTCTCAATATTTTTTGATAATCTGACTAGCGGACTAAAAACAATATTTTAGTCAACTAGCCTATTATCGGATTGTCTAAATGTAGTATGACGTGGATGACAGTAGATTAACCTTTTTTTTTATATCGCTGGTATCTTTATCTTTCGATTACGAACTTTTTTTTTTCAAAAATAATCTTAACTCAAACTCAGACTCAAAATATCTTTATTTACGTAGCTCTCAAAAAAGCACTTGTAAATCGTCAAGTAATAATTATAAAATATAACAATTCGAATCTACCACCGGTTCGGAATGTCGCATCTACCGAGAAGAAACCGGCAAGAAACTCGCTAGTTACTCTTTTCAATGCCAGATTTAATAAATAAGTTAACTTTTCGTAATCTTAACTTTATAAACGTCCGTCTATCTCAACTTTCGCTTTTATATTATTGTTAAGTACAAGTACATTTTACTACTTATGAAAACCTAATTCAATGTAATGTTCATCAACAAATACAATGCTGAGCGTTGTGACTCAAACTAATATTTGTAATTCTGTCTTTACGAATCCTTGCACATTACATTGAGCTATTATTACTATTACTACGTATAGAGAAGCTATGTCAAACAAAAATATTATCACGAAGCATGGACTGAGCGTGTTTCAGCATTTGCAGCGCTAAAACTAACAATTGTCGTCTAATTAAGCTAATAAAACACGCAGCGCTAGATCGCTCATAGAGTAAATTTTTCTCGCGACCAAAACGTCGTAAACGCCGTGAATTTCATGGCGCTTACGCGTGAACGTAGGCGAGTGACTAAACGAGTTGTTGCCGATCGGCAACAACGCACGGCGCAAATAACTTGTTCGCTGCGTCGGTTCCATACGCTAGTAATAATTGTTCAATGGCACATAATAAAGTAAGACCGCTTGTTATGTCCCAAAATGTATATGAAAGTTAATATCTTTGTCTCTATGTTACTTATAAAAGCAACTATTTATTTTATAAATATGCACAAATCAATTTTTTAAACAAATGTCTTCTTTATTATGCAAGCTGATATCAAATTTTATCGAATCTTTTTGTCATGCCATCTCACTTAGCGTTAAGTATTTTATTCGCCATAATATAACATCGAAAGTGTGAGAGTCACATTGTCTTAGCCACCGTTGCGTAGTAAACTATGTAGTCGTGGCTCCAATATGCGTCAAAAAGGATTAAGTAAAATTAAAAAATGAAAAATATTTGGATGGATGTCTGCCACATATTCAATATCAAGTTAAACTTATCAAAATGTTATGAAAATTGTATTATTATTTTCTAAGCACGGACTAGTAAAAAAGGAAGGACTCCACGCTATCATACTATAGCGTGAAGCCACGTTTATGCATGTGTGAGTGAGATACTTATGGATACCAGATATCGGATATCTGTCATGTGGAGCACTTATTATGTCTGTGACGTCAGTTGCGTGTCAAGGTGGAGCACCTGAGGAGCTTCAATGTCTAGTTAGTGGCGCGGAGTCCTTCTTTTTTTACTAGTCCATGTTTCTAAGATAATGTTTTGATATAGGTACAACAATTCACTTGCAACGATAGAGATCTATTGTCAATGATTCATAATATCTATCTAATAATAGTCCTACTAATTATATTACTTGTCGTTGACAATATAATATCGTATAATCTATAAACAGCTTAATAAAAAGTCAGTTAAGAACGCTCGACACAAATTGCGAGTCGCATCGCTCACGGCCGATTTCTCAATTGACAATAGTTGAAAACGTCACAAATATAACTTGAAATATTTTTACTACATCAAAAATGAATGTAACAAGTCCTCAAAATAACATTCACAATTGAGAAACCGGCTGTGAGTTAAGGCATAGTTTACTAAGTGCGTATATACTTAGTTATAGTGAATTTGTAAATACGTAACGATAATTATAATAGATCTGCAATATTTTTGCATTATTACCAGTAGTGTAGATCTTGAAATGTGTTTCCGATCGCTAATGTTTGTTCCTTGGTCCGGTGTTGAAATGGTGAATAATGTGTTAGTAATTTGAGCTAAAATCAGCGATTTTAGTTTAACGTCAGTGATACTGCAATACCGCTTAACTAACTTGATCATAAGGTCCAATTTTCAATGTAAAGTCAGACCTTATGATCAAGTGTTAGTGACACGGCATTATAGTATCACCGATAATAAGTCATTCTGTACATTTTAATTATTACAAAGTATTTACGTTGTTACAGCACTCTTAATATCTGCTTTTGACGATCGTGTCAGTTTTTTAATATAAAAATTTACGGTAACAAGATTGCAAGTTCGTTTATTGGACGGAAATCGATTTATGATGTTGTAACTTTTGCATATGACAGTTTCAAGAAGATTGTCATAATTTAAAATTGAAATATTACTGGTCCACAGGTCTGGCATAATTTGAATAGCAATACTAAGAATTCCCTATATCTTTCTATTCATCTAAAGCTCTAAATATTATGCTAACACATATCTACATTATTGACAATTTCTATAAACGGATCCGAGGTCTTGACGTCCAACTTCATCTTGCCATTTAATCGTCATGCTGTTGTTTTTGAACTGGGGCAGCTACAATCTGATGTCATTAATGTGGTGTTCACTCCTCGATCATAATAGACAGTTATCTCAAAATGATCGACTCGAATACTCGTAGTTCCATTTTCGAATTATACGAGATGTCAAAATCATTTTTGATGGTTAATATATAACATGTCAAAATATATCATCACAAATTGAAATAAAATTTTGACAAGATTAATATTAGACGACTAAATTGACTATTACGAGATGTGTAGTCTTATTATTATGTCAAAATTGAAGACATAAGGTTAAATGACCGCTTTTGACGTGTTGCCTGTCGGAGACATAAATATACCTATTCTAATGTCTATAAGCTGTGGTGACGGCTCATCATTCGGCCGACCTTAGACTTGCTTGCCGCCTTTAGTAATATGAAAAATGGTTTAAGCCTCTCCCTCAATACTGTTCTATAAACACATATGTGTAATGTTGCGAATTGGTCTTGTTTTAATAAAAAATGTGTACTTAATTAATTGTTATTAATAATGCGGAAACACTGTAATTAATGATAATAATAGTTATTATTAAATGTTGAATGAAATACTCTCTTTATGTATTAATGCGTGGGGTTCTTCAAAGTTGCCCTTTGATTATTTGAATGACCCCACTTATACGAGGTTATTATTAGGTTTTGCGAAACCTCTTACCTACTTGTTTAAGTCATTATTCTAAAGAAGACATTTATGTTTTACTTATCAAACAAAAGCTGATCAGCTGATTGTCTATTTTTTATGAAAAGCAACAATTTTTATAGCTAACAAACTAAACTTTACGCCACTTCCCTAGCGGGGTAGGCCGAGAGAACCGAACGCCTTATAGCACGATCCTTACACACCTCACTCGCCTTTCAACAGTTGTAGCTCATTTTCAAAATTCCTTTAAATGAGGGTTTTCAAGAATACAAAAACCACCAGATGGCGCGAGGGAGTCTCGTGGTCTTATCACTGTCACTATTGGCTCCTTGTTGACAGCATGCCAGTTTGTTCTGACAACTAACCAATGAGGAGGGTGACAAGACCGTACGTCACAGTTACGCCATCTTTTGGATGTTTTAATTCAATAAACCCTCATTGGTTCCTTAGAATAATTATTTAAATAAGTAGGTAAAAGGTTTCGCATAATCTATAATTAAATTAACCTTATAGTATAATTGTGCCACCAGTTCAATTGATCCGTGTAGCGACTGAACTATTGAGAATATTGCCCCATTGGTTCCATTGAAGACAATATTTTTTATTCCTTTATTCGTAAAGTGTAGGTAAAAAATAAATAATAATCAGCTTTTTAACTAAGTCTTTAAATATAACTAATACTACCCACTAGAGGTACGTCTTGATCTATTTTTGTCAGGTATAGAGCTGTTAAATGATAGGCTATACAATATTTACTGATAGGATTAAGAAAATTTTATTTTTTTATTCCATAGTTTTCCCCAATCTAAAATAAAATTATAAAAAGTGTGTATTTTATCTCAATTATAATAAAATGGAATTGATGGGAATATTTCGCGTACTTAAACTAATTTTTTTTTGTATATTTAAATTAATATTACGTGTTAAAACATTTTGGTTCGTTTTCCTTCAGCGGCATATTTTGAGTTGGCACTTTATTACTGAGCATGCGATTGGTTTAAATGTTGATGTAGACGATTGAACTGGTGGGAATTTATTGTATTTTCGGCACAAATCACGCAAATTGTTTGTAGGAGGATTGCAATCAGCATTTATTGTGAACAAGTATTTCAATGGAGTTTTAATGGTATATCGGGTTTTGGGTGTGTGATTGTGCAGGCGACGAGCTAGCCACTTGTCACAAATTTTTCACAATTTCCATTCTAACCCAGCCCAGTTTTGTTTTTGGCCGAATGTGGTTAATGGGGCTTGCTGCCCCTTTGACTCTGCATACCCCTTCGGGGATTATGAGCGTGTAACGACAACTGTTTTACATATCATGTGAATGTTGAAGCTCCGAGGAGCAGGTACGCCGTCATGTGATAATGATCCTAGTATTTTTTGGTGTAAAGTTTATGTCCCTCGTTTTTTGTTATTGCAAAGTGAATAGGGACCGTGTCAGCTTAATACTGAACGCAATAAAATAGTTGTATTGTTGTAACTTAATATGAAACTTCTAATCGTTTATTTTTTATAGAGAAATATTAGATTTATGTACTTAAGATATCATATTTCAAACAATGTACGGTCTGAACAAATGAAGAGATTGTAAAGGTTGAAAATGACTCGGTACTTAAGTATTTTTCAAAAATAGGAATGATGAGACAATACACAGGTTAATTGTAGACATAATGTAACAGTTAAAAAAACGAATTACTTTTTGTTCATTTTGACTATTTCCATATTATTATTTTGTTTTGGAAACATTTAATAATCGGTCAGTTTAGTATGCTAAGCCGGTACGTCAGACCTCAGTATTTTGAAACAAAATCTATGGAAGCATTGATTTAAACAGCTCATAAGTTGACTGGCTCGATGGCGCATTCGGTAGTGACCGTGTCCAATGCGCCAAGAGTTGTGGGGGCGATCCCTACCCAGGACAAACATTAGTGTGATGAATACTTGTGTTTGTTCTGTGTCTGGTGTCAATATTGAATATTTAAGTATATATATGTTTGCAATACCACTGTTGTTTCTGATATCCGTAACACAAGTGCTTAAGCTACTTACCTCGGAGTCAGATAAATGTATGTAATGTAGTCGGATATTTGTTATTATGATTATTTATAAGTATGCCGCCATCTACCTTTAAAAAGATATTGAAATTTTTTCAACCAATTTTCTTGCGTTGTGCTAAGCTGGCTATACGTCGATGTTTATTTTGTGATGTTTTATCAAAATATTTGGATCAGTAACACCAGTCCATTGCTGTTAGTTAAACAGTCGCCTAAATAATAATAGTTTTGAAATTGTTGACTGTGGGGCTTCGCTGTATTGGAGGTCTAAAGTAAGAAATAATAAATACTAGCTACCGCCCGCGGCGTTGCTCGCGTGGTACATCATTGAAACATGGCTTATGTGTTATTGTAATGTATAAGCTATACTATTGTAAAGTTTCATTAAAATCCATGCAGTACTTTTTGTGTGAAAGAGTAACAAACATTCACATATCCATATGCATGTATGTTTGTGCTATAGATACTAGGTGAACGGATAGACATACTTAAATACGTTAAGCGTTTATCCATGACTCGGTAGGCCCAGACTTAGGTCTTGAAACCTTTCTGCTGGTAGCCCACGTCTGGAACAGCGAAGCTTCACAGCAATCCACAGTACAAAGTACTCGTCCAGCCTTTCGGATGCCTTAACATTGTAGCTTTAAGTTAATAAACTTCATGTTTTAGAAATAAAGACGTGTTTTATTTCGTTCCACCCTATAATCTATACTTATAATAAATCTGTAGAGAGGTCAATTCTGTACATGAAATATATTTTCAAAATAACTATCAGGGGGTGATTATAGTGATCGATACTGATGCCAAAAATGCAATCAGTAAATTTTTTGTCTGTCTGTCTGTATGTTCCTTATAGAAACAAAAACTACTCGACGGATTTTAACGAAACTTGGTACAATTATTCTTCATACTCCTGGGCAGGTTATAGTATACTTTTCATCACGCTACAATCAATAGGAGCAGAGTAGTGAAGGGAAATGGTGGGAAAACGGGAGAAGTTACTCCATTTTTTAAGCTTTCGTCGCGTGTGCAGCCTTAATGGTTAAAGTTACATAGAAATCATGTATGACGGAAATAGTCTTTATAATATTAACCATAACCGCGGGTGACACCGCTGGCACAGCTAGTAACTGAATAAATTGTAATGCCCGATATCTGAATGTTGTGTAATTGTTTGTGCAATAAGAATCTTTCTATTTAATTAATTAAATTGAATGAAAAATTAACTGTCTGTCAGTTTGGTGAATTTATTTATTATTTATCTATCCACGTCCCGTGTTGGTCTGGGACTATAAAAGAATGTGCCAACTGTGCTTCTTGCCTAGCATGTCGTAAAAGGCGACTAATGGTATATGGGGGTTTGGGTGTGTGATTGTGTAGGCGACAAGCTAGCCACTTGTCACCACATTTTACAATTTTCCATTTAACACAGCCCAGTTTTATTTTTGGCTGAATGTGGTTAAAGGGGCCTTTAAATCATGCAATAAGCAATTCTCTAATCGTGATAAGCAAACATAAGCAATACATAAGTAAATTTTAGACATAATTTCAAAGTTAATTACGACTCTGACGTTCATGCTGCCCCTTCGACTCTGCCTACCCCTTCGGGGATTACGGGAGTGACGTTATGATGATGATTTATCTATCCTAGACTTTTTCTCTATGTTTAATAATTTCAAAGCAAGGGTGAAATAAAACACTAATTATCAGTCAGTTGCTATATTAGGCCAGTCCAGATGCACTTGCGAGACGTCCAGCGCCAAGATGTCGGCTCGGCCCGCGCCCGCCGCCTCGAGACTGGGCGTTGTGCGACCCAGCTCGCCGTGGACGAACTCCTTGACGTACGCGCCAGCTGACGTGCGGATGTGGAGGACGAAGAGTTGAGGGTGGTCTGGAAGAGGGAATTATTGATATAAATAAATAATATCAGACAAAATTGCATATATTGATCTGATGAAGAGGTAAGTAAATTAAGCACTTGTGCTACGGATATCAGAATCGACAGTGGAATCTATACTTAATCCTACTATGAATGTTTGTCACTCTTTCACGCATAAACTACTAAATGGATTTTAATGAAACTTTACAATAATATAGCTTATACACCCGAATAACAAATAGGCTATGTTTTATCGATGTACTACGCGAGCAAAGCCGCGGGCAGGAGCTAGTAATATATAAAGCTGTACAGTAGCGCTGATCTCGAGAACTACTGGTTCGAATTAGAAAAATGATTATTGTGTTAAATTATCAATTTATCAAGGAATACTATAATAGGCTATATATGACATCGCGCTACGACCAAATCCGAAGTCCACGCGGACGAAGTCGCGGGCATAAGCTAGTATAGACAGTTATGTTTTAAACATTTTGGGATAAACTATGTTAATCAGGGATAATGTAGCATTCTAATACTTCCCCCCCGCCGGGGTCCTCGGTTTGTCGTACCGGGGGGGCTCAGTAGGCCCTGCCATGGCAGGGCTGAAGCGAAGAGGGACCCCGAGGTGAGCCGCGACTGCACGACTTGCATCCGGGCAGTTGCGGCGGTCCGGCCGTATGGCCGTACGGCCAGACCCTTTGCGGCCGGACCAGGGTTGCCGAGGAAGAGGAGGAGCGGAGTGTTTTCGTTGCTCGCCTCCCTAACCTCGGCAACCCGACAGGGGCGCGCTGGGTCGCGTCGTGGTGGGTCGCGGAGGGATTGAGCGTCTCGATGCTCTCCCTCCGCGACGACAGGGCTCTGCCCTCAATTTGGGTCGCCGGGTGGAAGGCGGCCCCCTCTGGCGAGACGCTCTCCGCGTGCCCTCTGGCTTAGCAGAGGGCACAGCGCGAGAGTGGGCCCACGACGCCGGTCTCGGGGACGATCGGCGTCTGAATCCTGGGCGGAGTAGTTGAGACATGCTGGGTGGCCTGGCATGTCTCGACGCGCGCGCGTGCTCGGTGCTGTGCATCCGACGACTGATGGCGTGGGCTGCACAGCATCGACCACCGCCGCGCGAGGTGAGCCGCGCAGCGCGGCACGCGCATTACCGGAGGAGTTGTTGTATAGTCCCGACAGTGGGGATACCGGCTCCTCCGGAACTGCGCCGATGGAGGCCACCTTGGGGTTTAGTCGGTTCGAGTCCGACACACCGCCCTCTGGATCCCCGTCCGGAGGGCGACGGTTCGTGGGAGTTCCCCAAATAAAAAAAAAAAAAAAAAAAAAATTCTAATACTTAGTGAAAGATATTTGAAAAAAAGGGTCCATTAGATTTTAGTTTTATTTTTATTTAAACTAACTAATCTAATAATATGAGTTTAAATTAACACCCAGAATGTTTGTAGTGGGTGGGAATCGAACCCACAATTCTTAGCCCATATGACAGGGTCACTACCGAATTTGCCACCGAGCCAGACGTACCATTTAAAGCCGAAATCTCAGTCGCGACCCGGTACAATTTAGTTTCCTCCAAGGCCGCTAGATGGCGTTGTATGTAGTTTGCATCGCGGTGGCGTTTCGTTTTCCTCAGAGTATAAGCAGCCCGGTACTTTAGTGGTGAGTATTGAATATCAAATGATTTTCATCGTAATGAAACTTTTTGGAACGACATGTCCTTTAGACAAGTCGTCTATATAGCCAATAAATGATTTAATTCCCCACACTTGGGCGTAACTCATTAAGTCAAATGAGTTATCTAGCTCTAAATTCCAACATGGCGCGGAACGGAAAAATGAATGTGCTGAGACGTGTGACGTAGTGATCGATAACGTAGTCTCAGTTAAAAACAAGTGCGCTAACTCAATAACTCAGTTGTAGCTCACTGCGTCTTGTCTGAGTTAACTCGATATTGGGGCGTGGCGCAGCTAAATGAAGTAGCTAAAGGCATACTGTGTAAATAAAAAAATACAACTGTGCTACGCCCATTTAAGATAATATATTTTTTTTTTTTTAATTATTTTCATACGCCTGGTGTAGTGGGGTAACGAAATATGTATTATATTCTCTATGTTTTCTCTTTTTTGGCAGGGGGGTGCAAGTTTTTGAACTCCAACACATTGTAGACGTGAGTTGTTACACCCGACACAGTGAACTAAGTTAGCGCAATGATCTTCGTTGAGTTATCGAGTTGGCGCATTGATCTCAGATTAGTTAAGACACCTGGCGCAGTAAAAATAATTATTAGCGCAGCACTCGTAGCTGAGTTAATCAAATTATTTTATTGCTTAATGCTATGAAGCGAGTTAGCGCAGTGCTCAACTCATGTGTCAACTCAACCTACATACATAAGTATGTGAGTCGACATAGGCACCTTAAACGCCTTAGTGAATTGGCGCAACGATACTCGTTGAGTGACTAAGTTGGCGCAACGATCTTGGCTGAGTTATCGCAGCTTTCTTCGCTGAGGTAAGAAAGTGAGTTAATTTAGTTTGAGTTAGCGCAGTGACAACTATGTTACCTAGCGCAATGAGTTAGTTACAAAGTGAGCGTCGCGATCTCCGCTATGTTAAAAAGGTGAGTTAGCGCAGTGACACTACAGAGTTAGCGCAGTGTCAGTCTCATCTGGCCCTTAAACGCCTTGAAAACGAGCACGTAACTCGCTCGCGCCAGCAACGGCTGGCGGGGCAGCACGAGGATGGGTGTGGATGCGTCACTATGAGTTAACTCGAAGAGTTAGCGCAATGAGCTGCGACTGTTTCTGTAAGCGTAGTTATTTTTGCTGACTCACTGAGTCAACTCAACGATTTTTGCTGAGTTAAAAAAAGTGAGTTAACATACATATCTCAGTAAAATGAGTTAGAAAACCACTCATAGCTGAGTTAATGTAGTGAGTTAACATCTGAGTTAGCGCAGTGCACAACTTATTACGCCAGTTGTGTCAACTCTCACGACTCACCTGGCACCTTAAACGCCTCCAAGTCGAGCACGTATCTCGCGCGCGCCAGCAGCGGCCGGCGGTGCAGCACGCGGATGGGTGTGCGCTGCGCTAGCTGCACGCGCGCCGCGGCGTCGCTCGGCGTGTTGCGGTACGCGTTGATGCGGGCGATGTCCTCGTCTGTTACCACTATTGAAGTAGAACCGTTCTCCTGGGGTGCAAAATAGGGGTGTATGTTTATGACGAGTCGTAAGTGCTTTTTAGAGCCTTTACGAATAAAGAGGTTGATATTAATATTGTATATATTAAATACGTAGACATGGCTAGATGTTTTTCACGCACGTCTTATGAGACTAAAATATCAAAAATACTTGCAACAAAAAGAGATAGTTATATTGTTCCTGTCCCTTAGTGCGCGTCAGCTAAGCACATCGTTGTGCACAGCAAAATATTGACGTTGTAAACCGCTGTCAAAATTTAAAATAAATTTCTTATCAAAAAACAGCACAAACTAGTATAGTTTGTGTTTTATATTAATATTTATATGTAGTATAAATGTCTACTACTGTAGAAAATGGTGAGTATTCTCCGTCTACGGTTAAATAGGACGTCAATCCCAATCCGAAACTAACTTGTAATCCCAATCTCTATTTAAATTGTATTTCCAATAATAATTCCAATTTCAAACTCAATGTCAGTCTCAAAATGAATTATAATTTTAAGTTTTCGTTCAGTCCCGATTACACGTAAATTTAAATTTAAGCCCAAAACTCAAGCCCATTTTTTATCTCAAATCTCTGTAGGTAATCTAAATGTAAATTTCGTCACTAACCTCTATTCCAGCCCTAACTTCCATCTTAATCTTAATATCGATCCCAATCCAACCCTCTCTTAGTTAGCAGTTTTAATTTTGATCGATTACACAACAACCCCAATGTGACTCTAAATTCCAATCCCAATTCTAATGTTTAATCTCATTCCCAATTCAATCGCTTCTCTAATTTCACCACCGATCCCAATCGCGATTATGGTGCAAGGATTAGCATTAGCATTATTAATCCTATAATATACTTATTAATCCTAGAATAATTACTCCTTAATTTTAGTTCAAATCTCAACCCCAACCCCAATCCCAACCTTAAACGCACTATTCACCCCCGTCTCCCCCACTCACCCCGGTCGCCGTCTCGTGCGGCGAGCGCGTCAGCTTGACACAGAGCGCCTCGTACGTCTTGCACTTCGTCTCCTCGCCCGACTTCAGCTGCGACAGCTCCTCCTGACACACACATTCAGATAATACTGCGCTGACTCAGAAAACTGCGCTGACTCAGAACACTGCGCTGACTCATAACACTGAGCTGACTCAGATCAATGCGCTGACTAAGAACACTGCGCTGGCTCAGAAAACTGAGCTGACTCAGAACACTGCGCTGACTCAGAACACTGCGCTGACTCAGAACACTGCGCTGGCTCAGAAAACTGAGCTGACTCAGAACACTGCGCTGACTCAGAACACTGCGCTGACTCAGAACACTGCGCTGACTCAGAACACTGCGCTGACTCATAACACTGCGCTGACTCAGATCAATGCGCTGACTAAGAACACTGCGCTGGCTCAGAAAACTGAGCTGACTCAGAACACTGCGCTGACTCAGAACACTGCGCTGACTCAGAACAATGCGCTGGCTCAGAACACTTTTTTTGTTACACGAGGAAATGCGTTACGCGCCTTCACCCTACGGTACCTTCACGTGGTACCTCCTATCACTGATCGGAGGAGCTATGGGTAATGGCACAACCTTTACAGCCACGGCTCTTCCAGCGTGACTCAGAACACTGCACTTACTCGGTAAACTACACTAACTCAACCGTTGCGACAAGACAGTTAAACTGCCGCACCATTTTTGACAGCTTATAAAAAAAAAACTCAATTGACATGCCAGTCAACATCATCAGGTAGACATAAGCCATGACGCATTTATGAGTTAGCTCAACATTACGTTAACTAATGATTGCGTCACGCAGTAAGCTGTTGGGTCACCATTATCTGATCCTCACCCTGGACACGTAGACCATTATCTTGACGGCCACCTGCCCCCCCGCGGAGATGGCCTCGCAAACCCCGCGCAGCTCTTCTGCCGTCAGCTCACGGCGGGGGTCCGTGATCTGGAACAACGCAGAGATCAGAACAAGAACGGGGCAACACGCTGTTCGCCGGAACAGCTGTAGAATCATATCTCTCAACAGTGGTAGAATCATATCTCTTTCAACTGTTTTTAACGATTTATAAGCGTTTTTTTGGAACCTATATAAATATAGAATATTTTGACTTTGACTTTGAGCTACTTAATTGATAAATGAGACTTATACATCCTACTAAAATCATTTTCTAGACCAAGCCAAGACGAGACCATATACCTCGCTCTCAAGTGCGTAGCTTAACAACATTATTGATAGGTTCTTATAAAAAAATATTAGTAATTTTTAACTGCAATTAGAGTAATAAATAAATAGATAATTATTATTATTATTATGAAGAAAGTTTGATTGTTAAATAATTTTGTTGAATAAATTTTATTTTCATTATTAAAGAATAATAATATGTCAAAGTAGACCTTCGCACACGAGTTCTAATTCACCATACGGACGATGACTGCATTAAAAAACTATAATTCTAATTAGTCCGTCAGTTAGATTATACAAAAATACTGGACACATATTTGTTTTATTGACATTTTTATTTTATTTAGGTAATCTTCTATTTTGTAATAACTTTTGCTATTAAATGTCATCATCTTCGTAGCGTTATGTCCCGTGTTTAGACGGGGTCCGCATAGACCATGGTCCAGTATTTAGCGAGTCTGGTAATTACATTGAAGCGACTGCCGATCTGACATTCGTAACCCTAAAATAGGGGAACCCGACAATTTTTGGATGATGTTTTTTGCTATTAAATGTGATTTTATATAAAACTTAAACTCATGCATAAGCAAACAATTTTATGCTTAGACCTACAAATAAATTAGCCTAATTTTATTAAGCCTGCATCGGCACGTACCTCTATGGCGAATGGCCTCCCGTCTCCCAGACATCTGACATCGACATCCTCGCGGCCGGCCGACATGAACTTCAGCCGGTGGTCTGCTTCAGCTTCTGACATCCTGCGGAAGAAGTCTTCAATAGATAGCTGCATGATTCTATGTTATGATATGATTTAACCTAAAAAAAAAAAAGAAACCAATATCATATTGATTTTTTTTTCTTTAAGGTGAGGTGAAGTATGTTATAAGTTTATCTACTCAATATATAAGATGTAATCTATATGTAAGGAGACAGTAATAAATCATTATTCGAACCTACAAGTTGGCTGACTCAATACCCCTCTTCAAACAAATAAATTCTCCAGACTGACACACCAATTCCCTAGTCCCAAACTAAGCTTATGCTTGTGCTATGGATACTAGGTGAACGGATAGACATACTTAAATACGTTATAAACATACATGACTCGAATACAAATATCCATGATCATCACACGAAATATTTTCCCCTAGCGGGATTCGAACCCGCGACTCTTGGTTTCGTGGCCAGGGTCTCTGACCAATCGACCAACGAGTTAGTCAAATGGGAGTGGATAGCTTGATGACGGCTGACCGGGACGTGTGGAAGAGGAAGACATGCTGCGCCGACCCCAGGTGAACTGGGAGAAGGGCAAGAGGATGATGATGATGATTCTATTTTAGTCTGGTACTTAAGAAGAATGTGCCATACGATATTGAAGAGCAATACTATCGATTGTTCATTGGTTGGCAGCGACCGAAACTACCGATAGTATTGCACTAACAGAGACATCGATACTATCGATTATCCTATCGATCGTATAGATGATTTGGCCGCTAAACTATCGATTGCAACACTATAGATCTTTCGGCAACACTGGTATGTATGTAAGCACCGTATTATAAAGTTCAGTGAATATAAATATAAATATCAGACTACATCACATACATTGATCTGACTCCGAGGTAAGTAGCTTAAGCACTTGTGTTACGGATATCAGAATCAACAGTGGTATTACAGATATATACTTAAATATTCAATATTAACACCCAGACACAGAACAAACACAAATATTCAACATGCGAATGTTTGTCCTGGGTGGGGATCGCACCCACAACTCTTGGCGCATGGGGCAGGGTCACTACCGAATGCGCCGTCGAGCTTGTCAAATGTTTGTCAGTGCAGTATACTCACTCGTATATGTTAGCTAGCGGCTCGAATATGATCTCCTGCACGGAGGACTCCATCATGCGCACCCCGCCAACCAGCCAGGGGGTCTGGGGCAGCATGCGGGACAGCTTCATGTACCTTGACGATATACGATAACATTAACTAACTAACTAACTGAACTTCACACTAATAGGGATGTTGACTGGCTAGTCAATTGAGATAATTTTTAAGAGCTGTCAAAACGAAATCACTTCATAGATTTTGTATGGGCTTGTCAACGTGTGACGTCACTAGTTTGTATAGTCAATATAATTGTCAGTGC